>JABVXW010000279.1:0-71663 GCA_013365375.1 Litomosoides brasiliensis | reverse complement strand
AAATTGACAAAGGGATTTAACAATCATTACGAAATTGGTTATATGGCAAATCTTAGGGACCTTTTATATAATTTGTGTTAGATTTCTCGGCTTTCCCGACATAACTATTTCGGAACTTCATGCGCGCTTGATCCACTGTTGATACAGTCCTGATCAAATCCTGGTTTCGTACTGCAATTCTTTTGTTAAGGAATTTGTTTCAGATTTTTTAGACAGAATTGAAGAGCTTCCGGTGTTTATTGCTGTTTGTAATTAAATCGAAAATGGTTCAAAGGAAATGAAATGTTCAAAGAAATGAAAACATTTCCCACTTGTATTAATATCATATTCAGTTTCGAGTAAACTATGGACTGATTTAGAATCATCTATCCACCTACCCATTTCAGTATTATTACGCTTGATTGTTTCTGAAACTTGTACTTTAAAAAAACTTTGTACTTTAGCAGCAAAAATATTAAAGAAAAAACTGTATTTCAAATAATTTGGAGAGTTGTATTTTATAAAGTTTAAACATATAACCATAGATGTGCAACATCAATTAATCCCCCTTTAATAAACCATTTCAATACGGAGTAATAAATTCAAAATTTGAGATTATCGCATTTTTTTTGAAATAATCGCGCAACGTCAGTAAGTTAAGCCTATATTTAATTGTCTCAAATTAAGTCATCCTCACTGATTGATCGAGTTTGCAGTGAAAATATTTAAGAAATAACCAGTAAAGTAATATTCAATGTTACGAGCTAATGTTGAAAAATCGAATTCGGAACACGAAAAAGTTTTAACAAAAAAGGTAACTGAACTAAAATTGAATTACAGTAAAGCATTCTAGTTTCAACACTATCATCACGAAAAAATCTTAACTTCTTGAAATCGAATTATCCAAATTTAGTGATGGCATTTAAATTCTAATAAATTTTACAATTTAAAATTCGAAATTTGAAATGCTACAATTTTTTGGATTAGCCTTTTTAATATTCACAGAGGTTTTAGGCTAACAAGCCACTGATGGAAAGTAAACGAAGGGCACGAATCAATAAGTATCTTTTTGAGATGAAACAATGCTAGTGAATGATGTTAAAAATTCGGTTATTTTTTAATACTAATTACCTTTACTTACCTTTTACATCTAACTTTTCACCTTTGTGCCTCTTTCACTACGTATTATAAGTGTTAGTACCGTGCATTGTTCAATAATGCAACGCAACCAAACTTTTTAGACTTTTAGCGTGGAATTTTAAAACCCTGTGGGAATAGATGAGATGAAAATGCAATGAGTGACTGATGTTAACTTTACTCAGTTTTTCTTGAATATTTGAAGGAAAAAATTTTTTAACCATTTCAAGTCTCCGACTCATTCCAAATGGGAGAAAGCAGATATTTTGGAAATGGGTGTTGCTTATATTAGACAGCTAAAAAGACGTATTGCAGCTGATAACAGTTAGTTTCTTCTTCTTTGATGATAAAGTAGAAGTTAAAATATTTAAGAAAAATTGGAAAATTTACATAAAATTCAATATCGGACAGCGGTGAAAGTGATTTTAATAGGAATTCTTTGGTTTTCATTGAAAATTTTGAACAAATTTATGCAAATTGTGATTCTTTTAAGTGCAGTAGTACGTCATATTTTGTTAAAAATAACAATGTAGTTGTTTTCAGAAGCAAAACAGCCATTTTCGTTGCCATACTTTATAGATGGTTTCTCGCACTACGTGCGCGAAATGCAAAATTACATATTGCTAGAAAAATGGCCGGATAATTGCGGGAATACAATAATCGTCTTACAAGTCATCTAAATGCCCGCCTACAATTACTTATTGGTGAACCGATCATGAAGGTAATCGTCCAACGGTACCGAAAAGAGAGATAAATGCGTGGATAAAGTATTTCCCAGCTTTTTAGTTCAAGATTTTCAAGTTATTCTCAATGAAAAATCTCCAACATAACTCATTTACGATAATTTTTAACAACCTTTATTGCTCGGGTTGTTTATACAACTTCATTCCTGAAAATCGAATTCTCATCCACGAAATTCATCTCTAAAACTTTTTTTTGGATTAACTTGAGATTTTTTAAAGAAGAACAAGCACATTACTAATATAATAAAATTCACGAATAGCAAAAAATGTAAAATGGAACAAATTCATTTTGAAATGTTTAATCAATCTTGAATTTATAAGAACTTTTGAAGGACTGAAAAGTTACAACTAAAAAGCAAACTACAAGCTTATCACCTAAATTACAGTACCACAGAATGTCAGCATTATTTCCTTCGAATTAAAGAAAACCACAACAATTCTCCATGCAACAATTATCAGCAAACGACGATGATGCAACCTTTAACCTTTCAGATAATCAATCACACAACAAGGTGAATAAGAGAAAGGTAGGCCTGTGGTAAGCGTGACAGTGAGATTACAAGCTGAGCCATGCCTGGAAATGCTAATAAATTTTCCAAACTAAAGCTCACGGTCATAAAAGATTCAAGACTAACAAGATAGAGTAAGAAAGTTTTCTCTCACCTCGATATCTCTGCATTGTTGTGTATAATCTTAATGATTCATTATGCAGTTATCCAGTTATTACTTAACTATAAATTAAATCTGTATTTGTAGTAAATTAGTCCAAGACGTAGTGTTCATACGTAGTATTGCACCATATATGATTTTAAAAATTGTCCGATACATTCGAGAGAGACCTTGTCTAGTCTGATGCGTATAAATAGTGTGTCGCACTAGAGAAGAAAACATGTTAATCAAATACATGCTTAGATATGATTTAAAAAACGAACGTTTCATTAATTGAAATTTGGACGGAGTTCTTGTTGATAAAGTCTGGAGATAAAATTTAGTTAGTTATACTATATTTCTAATAATTTTCCTGCTTCCTTAATTTTTTTTATTCCCTCTTTTCTCTTTACTTCTTTCACCCTCTTCTTTCTCCTTATGTGCATTCTTAATTTTTTTTTAAATATATGAGCATGAATTTTTTTACATAAAAATATCCAAGTTATAAGTTTTATAGAAAAACTTGCACTTCTCAAGTATCTCAGAGTTACATAGCGCTAACCATAGCTCTTGGAAACCATAAAATTATTTCTCACATGCTGAAATATTTTACTCGGAGGGAAACGAGTTATAGTTAGTTCTTAAAAATTCAAACGTATTTTAGACGACACGGCGAACAATTTAGACCTTGATTTATGAGTAAATTTGCTATCACAGCATAAGACGAATAGTCATTCTGTCACACTTTGCAGTAACTTCACTGATCGAGCAAATTTTTATTTCTTTTCTTAACGATTTACTTCAAAAATTTTAATTATATTGTTGTAAAATACTGTTAACGAGTTTGATAATATTTTATAACATATTTTAAGTATACTCTTATCTTTTATAATAATTTCGTTAACGATACATTTAAAAATTCTTTAATCAAATTATTTGTTCATTTTAATTATAAAATTGATGACGACTTTTTTTAAATGCTAAAAAAGTATAAAATTCAATTATTATTTTATTGCCATGTATTCTGGGCGGAAACTTTCGAGCATAAATGCAAATCAATAAAAATTGAAAGTCATTGACAACTGGCATGCTTGAAAATGTAAAAACTTTTTAACGCTAACGCGTGCTGTATTTATCAAATTAAAAAAAAACAAAGCAAAGCGAAACATCGACAGTCCTATCCTCTTCTACAGGAGAAATCTTGGTATGCAAAATGCTGAAAGTTTCGAGCAATTCTTAGTGTTTGTTCAATTTTAATTTTTACATTTTGCCAAAAATTCCTTCCGCTCCAATGTTTCATTCTCCTGACGCAATGATTCAACTGCCATCTCTCTAAAATTTCTGTAAAATTTCGATTGATTTTTCACAATTATTCAAATTCAATTACAATTTAAGTATCGAAGTTTAAAAAAAGTCGGCAAATTCTTGGCATTTTGTTGTTATCGTCAAGCAAATGAATTCTCTCTTTTTCTTAAATAAAAACTTCACAAATTATAAAATCATGTGGTCAGCACGTGAAAATGACTTATTAATAGAAATCAAAAAAGTGTAGCAATGTGATCTGTTCATTGTTCAAGTAATTTTAGAATAAATTTTGGAATTGTCACTAAATTTTGCTAGCTAGCAATATCAAACATTCATTTTTTTTTGAAGATATTGAGACCTATCGTAGGATAGCTAAGTCCGATTTTGTTCTTGAAAAGCTCAGAAAAATTGATATTCCTTCTTCACGCTGAAAACATATCTCTAAGATCAGCGTCACTTTTTAAGTATTGCTTGATTTAAGGAATGCTACTGATTGATTGATGTTATTATGAAAATGATAAATCATCAGAGCTTTAAAAAAAACTTGTTGGTGTGAAGTTCTAATTAAAAAACCAGTTGGAAAAATCAATGCAGCAGGGTGTATTTGATCAGAATGTATAAGAAATTTATTTAGAACACGCTCTAATTTCAGAAATACGAACGAAGAAACTTTCGATGCGGTGGTATTTTTTTCGTATTTTTAACTTTGAATTGCTTTTCAACATTATTCAATTCCACGTTTATAGGGTCATTTCGACTGAATGTGACATGAACTCTTTTGTTCAAAATAGCGTAATGATTATTTCTTCAAAAAGTTTTCCACATTCTCAGAACAGTAACCACCGATCTCTGTAATTTTTGTCATTTAAATTTGTTAGATTCGATTTCCATCTCTTCCACAATTTAAACAAAGATTTTTTGAAATATGAACTTGTTTTGGTAAATATTTTGACTGCTTTCCAAGCAAACGAATGAATTTAGTTTAAACGATATACTTTTTTAGAGGATTTAAAACAAAGATTTATCAATGATGTTATTTATTGAGTTAATTTTCAGATACAGATGAACTTAAAGTTTTAGAACAAGTTGAACGCGCTTAGAAAAGAGGTGTTAATGAGTGATAATAAGTGATATACCTGTAATGGCATTATCGTACGACAAACAATAAAAAAATTCACACATGCAAATCAAAAAAAAAGATTTAAAATTCAAAATATAACTGTCGTTATGTTTGTCATAAAGAAGTGATTGCTGTATGCTATATTTTTTATTTAATCATTTTCACTGTTGTGGTGGATGAGTCAAATCCCTGATTTGATTTGTCATATCTAAGGAATGTTTTTTTTTATTATCCCTTTTTAAAATGAATAAAATTTGCGCTAAGACGTGACAAACTGTTAGTAGCCAGAAAAATTAAAATATTAAAAAAAACGCAAGATTTGCTGTCAAAAGTTGTATGAACTAAAAAAAAACAATTAGATGCTATCTATGGAAAAACGATAGTGAAAAACGCTCTATGATAAAAAGAATAAAACATAATGAAACTGTTATTACTGTTTTAGACTTGAAATCTAAATTCAGTTTGATTTTTCAAACTGACTTTTCGATTTTTCGTGTAAAATTCAAATTGAAAGAATTTAATAGAATTATTTAAAAATGTTGGTTGCATTTTGAAAGAACCTGATAACTACTGGTATTTTAAAATAAATTAGAGTTCATACAGTAATTAATAAATTTTGACATAAAATAATTGTGAACAAAGGAATGTAATATTGCTCCTGTCTTTTTGTAAAAACATGAAAATAATTTTGAAAGTCTGGGATGACCGTCTTCATTTGCAACCTTACAGTGAAGCACGAACTGTCTTTGAAATAATTTTCTTATTTCTGCACGGTAACATTCATTCAGCTGATAGACAGAATGTACGAATTTGGTATTAGACAGACATGGCGGTATTTAAGAAATGTGGTAGTAAGCAAATATCATAGAAATTTCAAGTAATTTTAATCTGTTAATGTTTGTCAGCAACCTATTACATAGCGCAAACAGTACCTTAACCAATGAACCGGTTCTGAAGAGGCTGTGACCCTCCATGAGATTGCACTGCTTCCGTGAGATGAAATGTACGATGTCAGATGATTGAACAGTCCTGATCGCTTGGTTCGAATAAAACATGTAATGTTTGCTCTTGGCAGTTAATTAAAGCTTTTTTAAATATGATAGTACGCACACAGACTCCTTACGCTACTTAATATACGAAGAAAAACTCACGGAGCAAACCTCTTTTATACTTTAAAATATAATTCGATATTTGAACATATAATGATACTTCATTACAGTCATACATTACAGATACTACCTTCCTGTTAAAAATGACCCTCGTACGTCTTGTCTTCTATGACCCCACTGACATCCTTCACTCTTCTTAAAATTTTGAATCGATTTATTTTAATGAAATAATGTTATCAGTGTCTATCTTTTATTCACCACTTTCCTCTCAACGTCTTCAACACTATCGCTCGTGCTCGATATATCAACCAGAAGTCAGTCGTAACCTTTAATTTCATATTCGCATATATATTTTAAATGAGAGAGTTTGATAAACAGAAAAAGATGAGCACAAGTTTTTTATCAACCCGAAATTCGCTACTTTCCGCTTTCCTTTGTAAAATTTTTCGCATAGCTAGTCATCTTCTTCATTTAGAAATATTTGGTAACTGATAGCGCTGAGCGTTTTTAATGTTACCTTGCGTTATTTCCTAATATATAAATAAATTAGTAGTTTCACGTATTTAACTTTAAAACGTTCATGTTTCTTGTTTACATGCACTTGAAAGAATTTCATTTCCATGTTATAAAGCTCATTTCCATTTTTATAAATTTCATTTCCATTTTATTTTATTTCCATTTTATAATATTTATACATTTTTTTCTTGCGTACCCAATTTGCCACACAAAAAAAATTCCTAGAAAGTAATGAAATCACTAGAGGGTATAAGATTTGCCGTAACATCCACCAAACACACCTGTTCGAGTGAAATAAGGAAATAAACATGCTCAGATAGTGGCATTAAGTATTTAATTTCCAAAAATTTCAAGATTATAAAATTGCGTTTAACGGTTTAAATTGCTTTCATTTTATTTCTAGTAATCAAAACCTGCATGGTTATAAAGTTGTTTATTGATATCAAGAAATTACGTGTCGATCTCATTAATAACAATAATGGCCATTATGATCATGTGATGATGATCAAGAAATCAACAACAGCGCAATATAACGATAATAGAAAATAAATGAATAGGTAGAACAATAGCACAACAGGGAAAGACAGGTTGTACGAGTAGCAATTTCGAAAGGGAGTTCTCCCACAGGAAGAGTAAGGGGTGGGAGGTAAGCGATCCGGTCTGCACTCTGCAAAAGCGATTTTAATTTTGCTGTTAACAAGTGCACTTCGATGCATGCTTGCACAAATCCCTGGCACTACTTACCTTCACCAGCACCAGCAGCAATATTTTCAGATTAATTCTTTCTTCTTTGATGCTGTTATTCGTCTTTCTGAATCCGTAAAGAATCATTCATAGGCCACTCTGTTCATTTCTCTCAGCTTCTCTATTTCCTCACATCTTTCACATTGATCGTTACACGTTCAATGAGTTTTTTATGTTACTGTTAAATGCAAATTGATAAAAATAACTAAAATGTAGCGTAAAATTCTACCCTTTAATTAATTTGAAAGCACAAGATTTTAACTTTTTATCCGTACAATATCTTTTTGGAAATCTTGATTTCCTATCACACAATTTCAGTTTGCCTTCTGCACTCTTTAGCAGATTTCTTTAACCCTCCAAAATTGTTTTAATTTCTTCGTAATTTCGAGATTTCTTAGCTTTCCTTCTGTTTGACTGATATCAAATGTCAGAGATGGCTTGCTCACATAAATAATTAAAGACTTCTTTTTTAAAAAAAAACCGGTGACAAGCACTTTGTTTTATAAATTATTTACGAAAAAAGAATAGTGACACCTTCACTTATCTGCAAAAGCTATCTGCGTGGAGATTGATCAGTTCAGTGGAAAAGTCAATTTTATTATTTTGTTTTTTTGTTTCACCGCTCATGAAAAACCAAAAGTTGGCTTTTCTTTAAAAAAAAATGTAATCGGATGAATAGATTATTTTGCTATTAAAATTTGTTTGATAGGTCATTTTGCAAAAAACTGTTCAGAACTTTAATTTAGTGCGGCAAAAATTTTTGAAAAAAGTCAAACCTCTGAAATCAAGCACGAATTTTTTTTTGCTCTAATATTTTATTGTTTCAAATCTAAATTAAACTTTATTTCCTTCCATCATTGCTGGCAATTCCTTTATATGTTAAAATTTTGAAAATTTCTTATAGCGCTAAAACAGAATTTTTTATTTAAAAATGTAAAATCTAAAATTATCAACAAATGACTCAGAATTTCTCAGATGGAACTTATCAAATAAAAGTTCAGAAGTCAAAGAATTTATGTAAATCAATTCTGAGAGCGATAACACTAGTAACATTAAGGAAATTCTATTAAGAGCTCTTGGTTCACTGATGAGTGGAACTTCACGGTATGCACTTAATAGGAACTACTGTTATCAGACAATCTTGTTCCACACTTAACTGAGCAAAACCAGATCTAAGTCTCGCCGATCTAACAGTGTCGTTGAACATACAATTCTAATGAACGGTGTATTCATTTCATTTTATTTTTGTTGTAAACAAAATGAAAAATTTCAACGTCTTTCCTCTGTGCTTTTCATTGTTCTTAATTTTCCTTTCTTTTCTACTATTACTCTATCTTGGAAAAGTGAAACTAATTTTTTAAGAGTAGAATCTTTGTTTCTTCTTTTTTCACATTTTCATATTTTTTGTATTGTTGAAAATAACCGTCATAAATTTGGATTGGAGAAAAAATTTTTTTTGTTATTACATGAAGGCAGATAATCTGGAAGGATTGAAGTTACTTGAACGCACAGCCAAGACTAAGTGTGATTTAAATAAGAAATATTTGTAGGATAAGAAAAGTGTAATCTTCAAATAATTTAATTTGACCTACCCCCTAGCAACAACATCTTCCAAATTCTGGACCAAAGGGAAGACTTTTCTTCCAATGAATTTGGAGCCTACTGGTGGGAGAATTCCTAAATTAATGGGGGAGATTAATTCAGACTTAATCACGTAACAATAACCTATCAAACTCTGCTGATGGACTGAAAGAAGCTTTGGATTGAAAACAATTTTGAAGACATTTTGTTTGAAAATTAATCTTATTAACGGGTGTTCTCATTTCCCTGCAGTTACTGCCGGTGTTCTAATTTTTTCCGTCGCTTACCACGTTGGAACGCCACGAACATAGGTCACCACACTGTTCCATATTATAGAATTTTTGAAATTTTATTCTTTAATTTTACTCGCAACGATATTCCTCACTAGAAAGATTGCTATTTTTTCTTTTTCTCTTCGTTCTAGAATTTTGGAGATCAAAATTGTTGTTGGTCATTAGTGCAGTGCAAATATATCTTTGCTATAAAATTTTCTTCAGAATGGCTGTTGTAATATCACTGTTATCGCCACTGTCATTACAAACAAAGGAATTGCAAAAACTTCAATCAATTCACATTAATGTTGAGTTTGCAAAAAAACTGTCAAAGTTTCTTTTATTGTATTCTTTGTCGTTTTGGTTGTTATTCTCCTGCAGCGTTTCTGATCGTTCTCCTTTAAATAAATTAAAAACTTTACTGTTAAACTTCCATTTCTCACAATAAATCTTCGGAAAACAACTCGATTCTTCGTCTATAATTCACTTCGCACCAATTAACGAATTGTAACTATCATGTCGCATTTAAATACCTGCAATAACAAGTAGTAAATAAACAAAAGTTTTTTGAAATTGCGTCCTCTACGATGACCTCTTTTGCTTAATGGATCAGCAAGTGCATCCCTCTCCTTTAAAAAAATGCCCTAATACAAGACCGACCAAAGAAATTAAATTTTCTTCAATGCAAATACAAATAACATAGTTAAACACAAAACTAAATTATTTTGCAGCAAATGAAAGCTGAAAACTGCTGAATTCACTTGGTGGTAATGAAAGGAAATAATATACTGCTTGAAGTGGTCACTCTTATTTTCTTTGTTAATTGCCTGACGTCAGCACCGTCGTGCTCTATTTATGATCCATTCCGAATACAACCTGATGATAATAAAGTGCGTTATTTTCACCTTCAACTTCCACCAATGATAATTGCAATGACAAGTATATGAAGCACATATTAGAGATATCGAGAGTTATTGGTGTCACTTCACTTAGGACAAACCCTTGAAGAAACAAATAAATAAGACCTGTAATTTCTCACAGATAATGCATAATTATAGTATCAAATTGGTGCAGCATTTCCGTTACATGATGAAGATTGTGTGAAGTTACGTGCAGAAGCAGTTCAGGATATCGTTGCAGTTCAATGGGCATTAACTCACTGGAATCAGAATTTTAAGACTAATAATTTGAAAACAAGTTTGTTGATGCTATCAGTTTTTCTTTTATTTCATTACAAAAGCATTCAAAAGAATCTCTTCTTAATTAAAAAAATTATGGCCAACTTTGGGGAAAAAGCCATTAGATTCGTTCGTACTTCGGAAATTAGAGTTATTCATTTAATTAATGCTTTTAGGTTTCTATGCTGGCGATACATGTTCAAAGCCAAAGGAGGCAATTTCGCAAACAGTCAAATTTTTGGATTCACTTGGTTTTTATGAACCTGATGAATGCAGCACAGGAAATCAAGATTTCCGTCTTCTTGGTGCGAATCTAAATTAAATTAGAGCCGGTTTTATGAATAATGTGCTACGTATGACGAATCTCCAAAGACGTAATAATTCATTCGCGTAAATTTAAGGATTGCTTTTGCCAACGGATACTGCATCGGCGAAAGCAGTCGCTTCAGTCCTCCAAACTACACCGTTACCATTGCTGGCGTATAATTATGCAGTGGCCGATGAATTGAAACAAATGAATGTTCCTAATTTTGCGACAACTGCGCCAACATTGACAGTTTTCATCGATGTTAGCTTCTTCATCCACTTAATAAGAAAAAATTTCAAGCAAAAAAAATTATTCGATCGGAAGAATGTTTTCAGACAAAGGCTAATTTCGGAAAAAAAATCAGATAAAGCGAAGAGTTTATTTGCTTACTTGATTATTGTACTATTTGCATTCCAGGCATTTACAAGGCTTATGAAACATTTGAATAGCAACTTGGTAGCAATTGTAAGAAGTGCTGAAGACGAGAAACTGACAAGTCGCCTTGTTAACAAATTGAAACAAAAAAATATTTTTATTTCCGAACTGATTTATCCAGAAACTCCCAATTTTGAACAGATTATTCGAGATTCAGACAGTCAAATTATACTTACGTTTTTATCCAAAAAGGAGGTAAATTTTGTTTGAAAATCATTTTTCGGTTACTTATTTCTTTTCGAATTTCATTATTGCAGGGAAAATTTGATTGTCTCTAGAAGTCTTAATTGGTTTCAAAAAGTCGTATTTTTGCTTTCTTCATAACTAGTACAATTTCTTGTGGACTTTAATTTTAATTTAAAATACTTTTAGATTAGAAAATTACTTGATAGAAAAAATTTTGATACTAATAAAACATGGATTGCAATTGAACTGGATAAGGGCGAACAACAATCTGAAAGAGAGCGGTCAGAGTTTGCGATAAATTCAAGTGTTCAGGTGCTTATTTATCAACTTTTATTGTTTTATAGTCTTAAAGAGTTGAATTCACCTGTGCTGCTAATACTTCGACGCTATTTTAGATAATATACTTGCGTCAACAGCAGCGTGATTTATTGCAATTCAAAAATTATTTTTTGCGATTGTTAAAAAACAACTGTCAGTCATATTCGTTATTCAGCTCCTTCATGCAACAAGTAATCTTAATTTGTCAGTTCCGTAGGTCATTCCACTTATAAATTGCATGGATAAATTTCCTTAACTTCTCATTTTCAATGTTACAATAAGTGCGCCTTTTTATTTTTAATAACTTTTATGATTTTTTTTGAAACCACCAGGTATCTTTAAGCGTTTTCAGGATTTAACTGATTTTTGAACTTGTAGATGTGCAACTGTACTATATCGAATGCAAATAATGATAACAATTGCTCTAAAGTTGATATTCAAATGATGGCACTTAGTTACAAGCAAGCGTCAACTGCGGAATCTATAATCAAAGCCGTTTATGCTTTTACCGCTGTTGCTGCTCGACTGGAGAAAAAACCAATGGCATCAGCACTATGGTGAATTTAATTAAATTTCAGTAAGTTGCTGAAAAAAATATGCTGAAATAGCGATAATACTCTCTTATCATTTTTCATTTGACGAAAACTGAAATTTTGAAAACAACGAAGTAGCTTTTATGAATTTCTTTATTTGATTAGATTATCTCAAAGCTAAAGAGTAACATATGTGATGTTTAAAGCAAACTATAAAAACGGAGTAACATTTAGTCGGTGAAGAGAAGGCGGATCACAAAAATCGACTGTTCACCACTTAAAAGATTAAACTAATCCCTGAATACTAGTCTAGTAATCTTCTTTAGACAGATTAAAAGGCATGTTTGTAGTGCAGAAGTGTTATCAAATAAAATGAATGGTTGCAGTGCTAAGCCATCTCCGGAATGTACGAAATTAATTATGACCGAACTAGAATCATTAAATTATGAATTTAATGCCAATGATCCAGCGGAATTAGTTGGCACAAATTTGCATTTTTATTGGGAATCGAATTCGACATTGATGGCGAGTGGGATTGTGATCGAAGGAGTAGAAATGATTAATAACGAACAGCTAGGTGCTATGGAAATTAGGGTAATCATAATATTACCAAAATTGGTAGATAAACAAATGAAATTTCAGTGAATAGTTTTTGGCGACGGAGGGATTAAAGCTTCTCTTTGTTGAATGAATCAATTTTAAGGATAACTAAGATGAAAGTAAAATTCGCGACTCACATGTGTTACGTACTTCATTCATTACTTTTTGTTTGAAGCGTACACATAACGAAATATCAAATTAATGCTTACACATGAAATAAATTTTATTGGATTATATTTTGAAATATTATAAGACTTCGAATCTGCCAAAGAAGAATACGAAAACTTCGTAAATTAAAGAATATGGGAGGTAGATCACCTATGCTTTTCATCAGTAATCGTGTTGAAATGAATATTCATTAGATTTAAAAAGTTGAAACTAAGCAAAATTTGTCAGATAATGGAATATGAAACTGGAATTAAGCCACGCTTTGCTATGATTACACCGGAAAGTAAGAAAATTCATTCCACGTGCGCGCCCTATCGACCTTATTGTGGCCATTGTGCTTACACAGTGAAAATCGACCAGGAGGTTTGATTTTGTTGTTACATTATCAGAGCTCATCGGAATTATTAAAATTATTATAATTTTCATAACAATAAAATGAGCACTGTTTTATTGATTAAAATACGAATATGCAAATTCATGCTAATTTTCTTCATTTCCGATTTTGTTACTATTTCAGAGGTTTTACTTACCAAATCCACAACCACATGATTTATACATCATTGGTTTATTTGATTTCCATGGCGGTCGTACTTGTCAATCTTACAGAAATTCAGATATATCACTTCCGCTCGCTTTTTCATTTACAGTAAATCATTGAAACATTTTATTAAATTCGTGAAATTTTCATTTTAAGAAATTTCGGACGAAATGTAACATATCTAACTTGGAAAATGATTTTCAATATTTAAACATTTAAGAAGGATCGGTCTAAAAATTTTTTAGTTGGCCACTTTTTCTCAACGCTATCCACAAACAAGCCTACTTCGGAACTTGGATATCGGCACTATACTGGTCGATTCGTGTTCATCGGGACGAAAAGCTGTTGAAACAGTGATACTTGCAGAAAATCATTGCTTTACCATCGAACAAGGTGGCCAAAATGTTACGATAGTTCCGGGATCTGTTTTTGGTCCGTTCTTATGAACATTATTTATAAGTTACTTACTTATCACTCTCTCTTACTACACCAAAGTTCTGGTTGCTAATAGATGGAAATTCATTACTCCAAAACATTGCTTACTTTTAACTTTTCCTCTAATCACTGCTCCTAAATCTGCCGCTCTCAGATTTCAAAAGCTAACAGAAAATTCATTCATAAATCTACCAAACTGACAGAACTGCTACGTTAAATTTTCCTTGAATGGAATCAAATCTGTTTTATAAATTTTCCCGAAATTTATTAAAATTGTTCAAGTTACTGCACTTCCATTATTTTAGTATTCGCTACCAACTTAGATTTCTGCAACCATTCCAATCATATTTTCCAATCTGTGAAAGTTTAGTTTCTCAAATAAAAAAAGGAATAATTCAGGATATGCATCTGCTTTAAGTGGTCGCGTTGGTAGAGCACTGAAAGGACTGTTCGTATCCGGCGATAGCTTGTTGGTATCATTAGATTCGGACCACGACACCGCATTTGATGCAATCTCTGCTGTCCCATCAAGAAAGAGAGAAATCTTGGCACTCGTCAAATTGCTCAGAAAGTTTTCTTGGCAGTACATCTCCATCGTTGTTTCTGATCAAGTTAGTCTCGACCAGTGTTCTCTTGTCAAACGCAAAAAGGAAAAAGAAAGGATAAATAAGTTTAAAAATAAATTTCAAGCTTTTATAACTTTGTGGGTTTTTCCGCCTCATTCTTATTTTTTCTTCATCTGAAACTTTTCGCTGACCCATAAAAAACGTTTTATGAAAGAGATATGAGAGGGAAATGCATGAAAACCCATAATCCCGTGATCTCATTGTAAATAATAATGAAAATTTCGGAGGTGCACCATATATCTGATTAAAATTAATAGAAAAAGTTTGAAGTTTTTAATTAAACAAAAATAATTTTGACGGTTATTGCCATATCTTCAAACAATTAGAGGAGATATTCACACTAACTACTCTCCCAAAGTAGCTTAAAGTAAGCAGAAAAAAGTAAATTCAGGCAACAGAAAGAGTTTTTATGAAGATGAGGATGTTAAAGGGTTAATCTAATGGACAAATTTCTCCACGGGATAATTCACAGTAATGAGAAGTTATTGGGAATGCAGAAAATACTAATATTTTTTGCAATCTTTATTTAAAAGATTCATAATTCCCTCAAAAGATGTTGGAGCAATCAATCTCGTTTTTTAAATTAGTTGCACTATAATGAGAGAAACTGAAGAATTAATTGATATATTAATAAAATGCCATCAATTATTTGCTAATTAAATTTAAAACATGGATTTTTATTAAAAGATATTTACTACAAAGCTTTAACTCGTAGTGTTTCACTTTCTGCTTGTATGATAAAAATTCAGTCGAACAATGAGGGCGGTATTGTGGTATCTGCTGTAGTGTCAGAGTTAGAAAGGATTAAGCTTCACTTAGAATATTTCAGGATGATTCATCGTTGAGCACTTATCGACAGTTTGAAAAGCTAGCTATAGAAAATGGCATTTGCATAGCTGAAGTTAAAGCAGTAGATGGGGAAGAAGTGGATCCAACAACATCAGCCAATGTTACCGTACTTTTCACGAGTGCTTCCGATGCGGCAACGTATTTTACCGCTAAACTCCGCAGAGGTTTCTCCTCTCTCAAATTTAACATCGATTCCAACTTTTATGATTGAGAAACAAAATTTGCAATATCCAAAGTTTAATGTTTTGCTGTTCTGATATTTCTATATAAAACTCCTCATATCTGCAATTTAGGAGTAAGAAGAGCAACAGTACTGTCTAACGAAATTAGATTTCTTTCCTTATCACGCCTAGTAGCTACTTTTCAACTAATTAGTTTTCAGTAAGAAAAAACAATGTGTCATAAAACGCTTATAGGTCGTTTGATCAACAAATGATAAATTTTTTAAAAGTTAAATGAAAGAAATTCAAACTCGCAGAAAATTACATTTGCCGATGAAACAAATCTCAACAAATGAGTGGGAGAAATATTCGCCTTCCTCAAATTTAATTTTGAAAATTTTTACTAATGAGGTAAACAATTGGCAATTATTTCAGAATTCTTTTATCCGCACGTTCATATTGTCAGTGGCGATGCTCATGACTTCTATCTTCATGATCCATCTAATGTTGCCAGATTTGTAGGCATCTTATCTTTGCAACCTAAGGTAAAACACCTAAAGAATATGATTACTTATTACTATTTTAGGCTAAATACTATCATTATGTCCACGCATACTACTTTCTTAAAGTGTAACACAAGATTTCTTTGTTTCTTTGCTTTAGTTATACATCCTAATTTCAGGATGTAATATATGACGAATTTCGTGCTTGGCTAGAAAATATTACACCACTTATCCTACCGGAAAAATGGTACTGGGAATACGTTGAAAATCGATGGCAATGCGCTTTATCCGAAGCAAATCGAAACGTTTATGAAGGCAAAATGTGTACTGGTGATGAGTTACTAGACCTGCCAAGTCTAGGCATGTAAAATTGTCATTTTATAAATTAGTATTTTGTAATTTACGACAAAAACATAATCGATACATCGCTTTTCGTATAGAGAGTTTATAAAGTTTTTGCGCAGCTCTTGAATGTGGTAATCCTCAATCTCGCAAAGATCCGAAATTCTCAAGTCACATCAACAATGTAAATATTCGTCTTCAAATGAAAAAATTTCCATCGATTACTGACTGTCTCGTTATTTTTGTTTAAATTTTTAAAAAGCAATGTTTTAGGAAGGATGACGAAAAGCGGATATTTTATACGTGGCCTGGAACGTTTATTATTTGCGCTGGGTACTATCTATAATCAACTGTGCCCAGAACAAGTTGGTGTTTGTGACGAATTCTATATGAAAGGACGCGAGCAAATTTCAAAAATCCTTAAAAAAGGTCAAACTGAGCATGATTTTGTGGTCTACGAGTTTGTGCCAGATAGACAAGGTAGGATAAACAGTTAACAATTTCACTACAAGATATTTCAATTATTATTAAATTTCTGTTTGTTGCACTTTCCTATTTTTGTTTCTTCTAGTGTTGAAAGTAGAGAAAGCAGCGATTATTGCCAGTACTACAATGTTGTACAACATATCGTAATTGTAATACCAAACCTTCAGGTTCATATGCTTATCAAAGCATTGGGAATTATTCGAACAAAGGTGGTTTCAAATTTTCAGAGCTATATAAACACTCCAATGTTCTTGGTCATGCATCAGATGAAACACTGCAACCAAAGTTTGTCATTATTCTCTCAAAAAACTTAATGACCTATGACTACACCACTAAAACTGGCCTTTAAAGTTTATCACAAAAAATATTACATTGCAGGATTATGTCACGATGCAATTCACCATCGTGCAGATGTTTTCCGGATGTGAATTCGATGAAAATGCCATCTACAGTGATTGATGAGTCTGGTGCATTTGCCGGTTCATATATTCGTCGCGTACCGACAAATGATGCTTTCCAACAGCTTCAATTTCCATCAGTAATAAAAAGAAGTTTTTTGATAACTATTTTCAGAATCTCATTTTGAACTAATACTGAGGAAAAAGTGCAGGAAGTTAGTATTTCATTTTTAACTTTCCCTTATTGCATATAAAAGATACACAACAATTTTCTTTGCTATTATTTAAACTAAAGCTAATTTTAGTAAAATTTACAATAATCCAGATTTGGCATCGATTAACAGCAGACAAATGGCACCTGAAAACATGGAATTATGCACTGGTAGCAATAATAACTGTAATGTTGATCGGAGCAGTGGGAGTACTATGCCTAGCAGTAATCAAGTTATACTTCCGAGTTATCAAGGGAAATCAATCTTTGGGACTATCATTGCTTGTGGGCGTTATTATCCTTTATATCACTGGATATGTTTTCGTCTTTGAATCAACTGATACCGTTAGTTTTCTAGTTTACTTCCTTCCATTTCTTAATAATTTCAAATTTGAATTTGAATTATTTAGGTTTGTCGACTTCGAATTGTACTGCATCCACTGGGTTATACTTTTTGTTTCGGAATAATGATTGCTAAAGCAACACAATTAAAGAACGCTGAATCATTGGGATTTTCTGATACTTCTCACATTAGCTACTGGAACTATTGGCTTCTGTTGCTATTCATAGTAGGCGTCCAAATTGCTCTTTCGTCAAAGTACGGATTGATTTTTGAATTGCAAATATCACGTCAAATGATCTATCGATGAAATTTCGTTCAAAAATCAAAGTATAAAAATATTTCGTATTTCACTATCTCTTCCAGGTGGCTGACAGAAGAATTTGCATTAGTGGTAGTGTTAAATGATGGACAACCACGTCTAGCTTGCAAATACGGTAATGACGAATTCCTGTTATCACAGGCCTATGTTATTATACTTCTGCTCTTGGCACTTTGTCTTAATAGCACCAACAAAAACATCAAACGCAATCACAAAGTAAATATTTGGATTATCTTTTTCAAGTGCCAATTAATGATAAATTTTTTCCTTTAATGTATTAAATTTTCTTATGAATTTTGCAGGAAACAAAATGGCTCTTTATATCCTCATTAAGTTGTACCATTCTGTGGGCTGTTTGGATTGTGGTTTATGTTTTGATTCCACCACAGTTTAAGGTTTATCCTTTTGACTTTCACGCCTCATTTTACTTAACATGACTTCTATTTTTATTAGAGACAAATTTTTGAATTCAAAATTGAACTAAAAATTATAATGCAGGATACGGTCGTTGTTCTTGAACTACTTTTATGCGCATCCGTTTTACTTGGATTTATTTTTGGTCCAAAGGTCTATATAATGTTATCATATGAGTCAGTAGTTGTCGAGTTTCGTCCTCAAAATGTGGCAAAAGATTTTGTCTGCAGTAGCGATTTATTCGACAAAGGTAGTGCATTACCCGAATTATAGTTAAGTTGTGCCACAAAGATGGAATAAAGTATTATGCAAATTTTTGTACATCAAAAATTAAATAATAAATTTTAATGTAAGTCCATCAAATGAATAAATTTAAGGTTATAAAGCCATTAGTAAAAAGATTTCTGGTAAACATTTTTATTTGAAATGAATTGCTGCTATGCGATGTTTTGGGTTCACTAAGAAAAAAACCAAAAATTTGGAAAATTAATTAGAAAATTAAAGTTTTAAATAGTGCTTTTATTTTGATCCTTAAAATATAGTGCTCTTATGTGTGCAATTGTAGCAGAGCGGACATCCTCGCCGTCAAATAGTTTAGAATCACGGAAAAGTCACACTCACTCAACCTGTGGTGTGGTAAACTGTAAAAATTCACCAGCATGCATGAATACTGATTATAGTGATGGTGATCAGGTTCTTTGAAATTTCTTAAAGAAACTAAGAAAAAAAAGCACAACCAATCTCAATTAATTTTTAATTATTAATTTTTGTTTACTATTTTACTACACTTTCATGCTTTCGTTGGAAACTTTTAGATTCCAATATTTTGTGCCGTAATGCGCAAGAAGAATCATTTGAGACGTTCGCATTCCGCGGATGGACAAGGAAACTTCGGTCGAATAATTCAACAAACAGTAACGCCACCTAATGTGCTTTTCAGTGATGAAAAGAAAAGAAACAGAGATGAAGTTGATCAGCATATAGATATACCGGATCCGATAACACGAACGGAAGACAATTACTAAAACTTGGTGATTTCGAATGTACCTGGAATTCGAATTAACCTCCCACTTGTACAAATCTCATCTAAAATGCTTCTTGGTCATTGTTAGTTCTCACAAAACAATATCGTCAAAGGAATTTCTTCAGACATAGGTTGTTTTATTGAAATAAAAGAGTGAAATTTCATCTCTCAGGATGTTTAAGTGATATCGATTTTTTTCTTTGAAAATTGGAAAGAAGCATTCTTCATTACTTCATAATGTTAAATTAGTTAAACAAGCAAAAGAGCTATTCATTTTCCACAGTAAATTTTATGATAAGAAAGCTCAATAACATTTATTTTTATTGTAATTGCTTTTTCGATCAATGATAACATTATTGCAGTTTTATCAGACTTTGTCTACAATATCTATCACACTGATATGTTATGATACTTGCAGTTCGCAAAATTGATAACTGCTAACTATTGTCTACGTCCGCCTTTGCCTGTATATTTCTGTGGCACAGTTTTTCATAGATCCTTACTTATTTTTGGATGAAATATATATGGTGCCTTAAGAAAAGCTGAAAATGAAAAAGATTTAAAAGTGTAATATTTGGCAATTCTCACAACCTTCGTCGAAATTTCTCTTCTTCGTGCGGCTTTTCACCTATTCACTGTTTTCCAAACCATATCATCCCTTCATTCGCTGATGTTGCAGAATATAACTCATACATTGAACCTCCGGCAGACGACCTCCTCTACTGGATGCTGCAATCTTGTAATACCATGTTGAGAAAAATCAGTCGTCTTGTTCACTGATTTTTGTTCAGTGAAATTAAATTCGGGTGATAAAATTAGAGAATTATTGAATTTTTGTTTTTTTTTTCTTTAGTTAGGATGGTTTTTTTGTCCATTTAATACCATCCTATGAATTCAAGTTAATTGTTACTGTATCCATTCTGTCCTAAAATGTAAAATGATAAAATCAGAATAAAAACTTGCAGTAATTTTAACAACTGATTGTATTTCACATAAAACTGTATGAAATTTTCCTAATTATTCAAAATTAGTAAAGGCCCGATCCAAAATATTTTTAAAGTTTTAGGAAACTGTTCCCAGTAGTTTAGAACTGTGCTCAATTAGTTAGTGTAAATAATGCGGGTATAAGAATAATAGTTCATTAGTACTTCGCTGAACTTCTGCACAAACATCCCTTAGAAATAATGTTTCTGTATTAAATTGAGTTACAGAAGTCTTTGTTAAAATTTTTTTAGATTTTTTAAAGTAATTAATAAATATTAGCAAAATTTCGAAATAAAATAAATCCTTAGAAAGACGGCAGTGAAGAGTATATGAACTGTAAGAAAAATCTGGAATTGTAATGGCTTCATTTTTAAGTGACTCTAAATGCGAAATTTTGATGTTTTGTTTGCTACATCTTTTTGAGCTCTAAAAAATTCCAATCAGAACATTTCATGGAGAACTAGGAATGAAGCGATCATTTATCGCCCTTTGAAAAGATCATCGACAGCAGAATGTCAGAGATTTTCAATTTCAAACATCCATCACTTATCAAAGAACTGCTGATTATCGATTTGCTTCTCAGTGTAAGAGAGAGGAAAAAATGTTAGATTAATATTAGACGACAAAGTTTTATCCTCAAATTGCACTGAAGTCAGTAACCAATATCAAACATTAAAGATTTAAACCCCTACAGAAATTGAAACAAGGAGCAAATAAAAGTCCTTTTCTTTTTTCTACCATCCAACCAAACAAAGAAGTTAAAAAAAAATATTGCTTTAAACCATGCAGAAAATACAGTAATTTGATTTCAAAGAAAAGTTCTGAAAGGGCCCCTTTTCAAGCAGGCGAGCAAGAATTGAAAATGCATGACAATCATTGGGCATGACAATGTGACACTTCCACTGTGGTATTATCGTATTCTCAAATATCAACTACTGGAAGATAATTGATAAGGAATTAAAAGAACAATATAAATTAATTACTATAAAAAAGTTATGACAATATTGGAATAACGTGGCAAGTAACGGCTTTTAAACATATTTTATTTTTGAATTTGTTTTGGAATTAATCCGTCAACTTCTTCATTTAGCTATCCAGGCTTTCCACATTATTTGTTTCATATTTTCATGCAGTTTTTAACAAGTCTAAATGAATGGAAAGAGCAAAACTTCTTGTAAATCTTCTGAAAAGTCAATGCATGTTCACGTAAATATTAAATACAGAAATCTTTATTATTAATCTATGCTTAGCACCATTGAGTTCATGTACACTTCGAAGCGCATAAATTTTATTCGCATTTTTTGGGTCTCTCACAATTCGGATTGTTAAGATAAGCCAAACTATTAAATCATTGCATCGGAGAATTATTGTTGTATTCAGAAAGGAAGGCCACAGCACTGTCGAAGAAAAGTTTAATTACTACCAAAGTTAATGCAATTCCAAATAAAATAACATACACACGTTAAATTTAATATATTTATCCGAAATAATTTACTCTAGTTTAAAAATATCCCAAAAATTCTTTTTCGGCAAATTCGATAAGCATAATTACGCCTTTATTAACGTTGCCTACTGTATCAGTTCAGTTCAGCTAAAATGCAAAGAATCTCGACCATTTATGAATATCCAACTATGCACGAAACAAAGAAGGAGAAGCAGGAGTTTATGATTGCAATAGAAAAAGATGACAGGAATTGGTAATGAAACAAAGGAATTTTTATTTAGTAATATTTCACAGAAGCAGCGGAAGATTATAGTGATTATTAAGAATCGTTATTGAGAAACTTTTAATAATAAAAGTTGTTATTGATTTTATCATTTAAGCATGTAACGCTAATTGGTGTTCAATTACCTATAACATCGAGCTTACATGGGTTTAAAACCGATAGAAAATCATGACTGCTTTTTTTTTTACTACTAACAGTATATAAAGTTGATATTTCTAAAGCTCTCGTAATTTGCAATATCATTTCGACAATTTTATTAAATTTTTAGTAACGTTGATCCGATTTGTCCTCACAAATATGAAAAAGCAGTAAGGAAGAAGGGAGGCACATAATATAAGTTCTGATATAGTGAAACCAAAGAAGGCCTATCCCTCAGTCGGTGATTGTTTATTCATTGTTGAATTTGATGGTTTGCTTTCTGTTTTGACCACGCTGGACACCATTTTGATTGGAATTGTTCTTGCCATACCATCCTTAAAACATCACATTGTGCTACACATAAGTTGTAGAAACGTTGTAAATGAATATAATTCCAATTACTATTAAACTTCCAATTACTATTAAATTTACAACTGACTTTTTTTTAAATTACATTCCACGCTGACGATAAAACAGACCTTTAGACGTGGAGCGGTTGCAGTAACACTAAGTTGTCCATCTGCAGTAAGATTGCTGGTAACTGCGTCTGCTGGCACATTGGAAGATAGTGGAAACTTCCTGAATGCGTGCAGAATGTAAAACTTATTAGACTATTTTTTGGTTTTCAAAAAGATTATTTTAAGGAAAATAGACCTGATCAGAAGTCGTTCCACAAGGCCAAATTCATCTTCACGTTCACCATGTCTCGCTTCGACGATTATGTGGGAATTTGCCACTGATACCTGAATTTTAATTGAGTTAATAGCTTCGTTACCTATTTCAATTGTATTATATTCAATTTTTAAATCCTGCTTCATTTCGAAATCCATTAATTTCCGTTGAAATCTAATAGTACTAATGCTTCGCCAAGTAGTTTAGATCCATCCATCAACAATTGAAAACAGGAAGACCAGCAATACAGAAAAGGAAAAGAAAAAAGGTAGAGAAATGAGGTAGTTCGTTTCAAGTAAAATTAAAGAGCAAAATAACTTTAGTTTTACAAATGCAAATTAAATAATTTTAGTCTCAATTTTATCACTTTTTTACAAACGTCTTGTAAGTTGCGACTGATGCAAAATGGGCAAAATTGATCGAAAAATTTGATTCTCCAATTTAATTAACTCTATCGCTGGCTTCTTCCATATTCAGTGTACTATAGCTTGTTCGAGTTCATATGTTTTAATCTCAGCGTACGAAGAATCACTTTTAAAAGAATGAAAAGGAAAGAGAAAGAGAAATTCATTTTATATTATTGTGACTATGAAAAATCAGGCTTAGAATTACAACAAATTTGATAGTCGATAGCGATAGTCTAAACGTTAATCAATTTAAATGCAAAAATTTTGAGGAAATTTTTAAAACATTTCTAAAATGGCACATACTTTCAAATCTTCTGGTCTGAATTGTGATAAATCCATTTGCACGTAAAATGAATCTTCGCTCTGCTGATGGGATGTTATCAGACCTGTTCCAGCAGCAGATGTATTCATCGATGCTAATGTGACAGATGGTGACTGTAAGCTTATTTTGCTCATTTTTTTAATCAATTAAAGAAATTTTTTGATGAACTACAATATTTATTTCGTTGAAAAGAAGTTATGTTGTGGAAAGAGTCTAACCTTGTTAAGCTGTTCGAAAAGTTGAAATTAAAATTTTGACAAATACAGCCATTAATTTTATGAAAAAATGACGTAAAACTGAAAATTTTGGCAATAAACTGTAAGGAAAAAGCAGCACTTGATAGCTAGAGGTGGATACGTGCAGCGGTGAACCCACACTGGACATATGTAAAGGTGACCCTATACCGGTGATTTTTGGCCCTTGCTCAATAATCCGTTTTTCATACGTCCGATTATAGGATGATGTTCGATTGTATGCTGATGTAGCTGACATTATTTCTTATCTTTTCCTAAACAAATAAAGCATAGGCTCCTCCATGGAGCTACTTCAAAACGCCTAACGAATTTCGCGCCTTTTAAAACAGAATGTTTGAATACGGACGTGAGAAATGATAGTGAAACTATTTTCGTTGAGCAACAAGAAGAAACTTTCATTTGTGGTCGAAGAAATCTTATTTTTAAAATAGGCATCACCAACATATTTGATTCACTTGACAATAACAAGTTACTCCATTTTAAGATAATGAAGATCAATTTCCGGTTTATTCTTCCTGCTGCAACTTCTCGATTTCTTGTTGAGTGAGTAGGAACAAATATATAACAAAGTATTCATATCATATCATATTTAGTTATCGCCGTGTAAGTTCAATACTTTTTGCTTGCTATTATGTTTTGTAAAAAATTTTTTAAGCCAAACAGTCGCGCTTTTATGTAACTTAGATTAGGTGAATTGCTTCCTGATTTTAGTGGTAGACAGATGTTATCGAAGAAACAAATTAACAGTTCAGATAGAGATGATATGAAGATATTTTGTAAATGGGTAAGTACCGTCGTACCGTCTTATGGAAGTAGTATGTGATAGAATGAATAAACGTGAGTAATTAGACAATAAATAAAGGTATATAGAAATGAAATAGACAAACAAAGCTAAGACGTGTTGAAAATCAACCACATTATGGATTTCATTTTAAATACAAATTTATTGCCATCAAAAACAGAATCAATAAAAAAATGATAAGTTTGACAGCCGAAATACGGTCAACAAAACTTTCCTTTCCCCAATTTTTTATGAATCAAAAAAATGAGCAAGAGGAAGCCTCATCTGAGTTAAAATTAGAGTTAAAACTTGTGATTACAATTCATCGTAAAGCAAAAAAAATAAATTAACTTGAAGAGTTGGAAATTGCACCACTGGGTGAATTTTATTGCTCCTCTAAAGTTCTAATTTGCTTTTGTTTGCAATGAAGATTGATAATGATATTGCAACATGAGGGGACAGGAGGGGGGAGAGGGAGAGGGTTAAGGAGACAGAGCAAGGCTTGAAAATTAGACTCGGCCAATTCCTGATATCGTTATAGGTGCCAAAAGCAGTGATCGCTGCACATCGAGAATATCATAATTATTGAAGAAAGAAGTGAGATAATGATAAATGCTGTTAACTCCAATTCCTGTAACCATTTTTCTCAGTGTTATTAAAATTTTCTAGTAATTTTCTTGTTCTTTTTTGATTTACTATTCACTTCTAATTTCTATGTGTCAATTTTCAATTCCTTCTTGACATGTTTATTACTTAAAAATGGTAGATGATGAAAGAAAAATTATGTATACTTCCTTTTATTTTCATAATCAGAAATTCTCCATTAAAAAATATCACAATAAACACAACACAGATGGTTGAAATTCCTTTGGAATCCATTTCCGGACATTCGAACTTCTTCAACGAAAACAACAATGAAAATTCATATTTCTAAGAGAGTTAAAATAATTTTAAAAAGATTAAAAAAAAATCCTTTACATATTTTGGTAATTGTTGATGAAATTTGGTTTAACAAAAGTATTTGCAGACCAACATCATTATATGATAAGCAACGAAAAGATCAAAATGACAAATCGTTTCTCCAAGAAATATAAAAGTCGCAGGCAATGGATCTCTTTGTTGCAAAAGCATTTTCAAAAATCATATAAAATTCTCCCACTTAATATTTAATCAAATAAGTCGAAATTTTCTCTTATTAAGAACAATTGAAATGTTGGGAAGTCTTATTTGAAGCAAGCTAAATCGTTCAAAATTAAAGAATTGTGATTCATACATGGAGACAAACTCTTATCTTTACGTGCTCTTATTTTGGATGTGAAGGACAAAGGTTAAACATGTATTCGACAACCCAGCACTGTAAAAAGTGGTAACTGTAGAGAGAGGTAGGAGCTACAGGTGGATAAAGTTGGTTGGGCAGGTGAAGTTAATATTTTAGTGGTTGAGGGGGATGTGGAATGCACTGCGTAAGAAAGAGAAACAGGAAGTGGCTGTAGCAGCTGCATGAATAAGTTCGATCTCTCAATGTTTTTTGCATATGCTTCTTCTCATTTATCCAATCACAGGGTTTGCCCAACAAAGTTTTTTCGGACTAGTTACTTTGAAATAGTTCAGTCCATCCTTGTGTGCTTACTGCCTACGCATTTGCACAGGCAGTCCGCAGTTGAAGATCCTCAGAATGTTAGAGCACACAATGCACTTCGAATATTTAAACAATGAATCACTGCATGACAAGTGGATGTAATGAGAATTCTAATAGAATAACAACTTCTTGTATTACTAGTATTCCACACATGTAACTGCAATTTCAACTTCTAAATTCAATCCATACTCTACTAAATTCCTGAATTAGCACCATTGGATAGATTATTACAAAAAAACTTCTAATATCAAATACATAAATAAACTGCATGAAATTAAAAAAAACTGTCCCATACAGTGTTTATAGCGTCAAATTCAATTTCATAATGCCAATTCAGGGTAGAATTACAAGAACCTCGGCATCGTCATCGAAATTTCGACCATAACAGGTATTTAAACTTATCATCAGTGTAGAACTTGAATTGTCAAACTTAAAGTTCCAGTTTTTCTTGCTAATTAAAAAAATTAGCCATATACGAGAAACAGTTGTAAACTGTCAAAAACGACCCTTCCTCATGAAAGAGTTTCTCCCGACAAATTGTAATTGTCTTCAGAAGGCAAAGCAAAAAAGCAATGTGACGAATAAACCAGCCAAGAAACAACCTAGCTTACATTCAATTAGATGGTTCCTTTAATCCCAATGCTTGTAATGTAATCTGCACCGTAGAAATGTCCACTCCCGATTATATGGGTTTGTTTTTGTAACCATTACAAATTTATCCGGAACTTATCAAACGTTTTCATTTACTTTCAAGCAAAATAAGGTATTATCAATTAATACAAGATAACAGAATAATAAATATGAAAGTATCACAGAAATTAAGGATCACTTTCATGTAATAACATATTAGTTGATTCCTATTCGGTAGAAATCTGAAGACTTGCGAGAAGATTTCACTTTCTTTCGCTTTTTTGTTCAGATAATTAATGATGAAATGCACACAAAAATTATGACAGAGGTGTCAACACCGAAAAGGCATTGAAAATCATAAAGAGTTTTGTTGGATAGGCAAAGAATAGAAAAAAAAGAAGAAAAAGGAAAACACATCAAATACACAACACAAAGAAGTCAAAATTCCAGACAAACAAAGCTGTTGAGAGCTTATATACCCTCTCATTCTGATAATTCAACTGTGAATAAGTGTAAATGCTGTGAAAGAAATAGCTGACATTCAAATTACTTATGAATTTCATGCACGAATAGTGGTGCTTTTTAACTGACGGTCAAAATTTCGACTCTTTCTCTTTTATAAATACTACATGAAAAAAAAAACATATTTCTGTCGCAAATAAAATTCAGTTTCAAATCCTCCACTATTTATTTTTTCCTTTTTCTAATAAGTAGTAGCAACTTTTGAGTAAAGGTTTGATAAAAAAAATGATACGTACGAAAGTTTTTGTCAGCTCATTCTGATATCCGCAATGTATCTCCGACATTTCGATCCACCCACAATGACGGCCAAGTTATAGCACACGGATACTAAAATCTACAAAGTAATGCCGCTGTCTGTAATATTGCTAAACTGTGAAAACAGACAAGTGAACAATTACAAGCAAACTACAGCACATGCTAATAGTAACGTATGGATCTTATAATTTTATGATTAAAACCAAACATTTCTGAACATTCATTAAAATATTGTTACATCAGGAATGCAAAAGGACTAAGGCACCGTCATTAGGAAGCACGATATGTAAATTATACGCAATCATCCACAATACTTTTCACATTATTGTATACATTCATTTTAAATAATTAGTCTTAGTTTTAAGAACGTCTGGTCCATGAAGGATGTCCATTTTTTCTTTCTTCACCAGATCTAATCCTGCTATAGAACGTAGGCTGAAAGGATTACGAAATTTAAATGAAGATTAAAGAACATGTGTCATATGAAAAAATTTTACAATTAAATTAAAACCAAACAAGAACCATCAAGATCCTGCCAGCCTAAGAAAAGTATAAGAAGTTTAATTTCTGTAAAAAACCTGTAGATCATAAGTAACATTTTTGTCTTCATCATCAGAATCACTTGATCCCTCGTTCAATACGCCAGATCCAGAAGAAATAGCATTTGAACGTTCAGAATCCTTCGAAACGAATTTTGCGAAGCACTTAATTCAATAAGTAATCAAAAAGAATTCGACACAAAATACAGACTTGAGTAATACAGACTGTTCAAAACAAAACTAACAGTGTCACAAACGCGAACAGGCCTTTTGCTCACAGGAATACGATAACTGTGTGAAGAGCACGTACCACAAACGACATTCCCACAAGCCCGACAATGGTGCTGAAAAGTTAATAAATTGTAATGGAAATTGTAATGAACTGCTTAAATGTAAATTTACTGCGAATCAGTTTTTACTTATCCTACACTAATTTATTTTAAAATCTTTGATAATTTTTAAAGAATTCTTGCACTACAGGTACTATCATACTAAGTGTAAGTCCCAAATTTCTAGAATATAAAAATAGGAACTCTTGGTATAACGGATAAAGACACTCCTCCCTACCATAGTGAATTGCGAGAAAAAAAGTTGGTATTTGAAGGTCTTGAGATTGCAAAAACATGCAATCCAAAATAAAAAATCAGATCAAGTGCCATGCTACCTCCTGTTTGTTTGTAGTAAGAGTGACATTATTATTAATAAATGCCTCGTTACATGATAACATCATTTTTTTGTTCCGGAAAAAATTTCAGAAAACAGAATAATCTCGGGTCAAGACATACTGAAACCGGATTAGTTAGGGCATACCCTACGCTGTATCACGGTGAACTGTGTTCGCTGACAAGCCATGCACTTCGTTGCTTCACCATCAGGCACCCAAACTGCCGCATGTTCAGTTGCGGGTTTTTTTCCACCTAGAATAATTTAAGGCTTGGAAACGTAGCGTAACTGGTTTTAACAATGTGTTTCAATAAAAAACTAAAGAATGAAAGCATGACACAAACCGCATTAATGTTTACTGGACAAAATTCGAAATGTTAAATCAACTGGTCAATTGAGTTAAATATATGAAATGGGAGATGATATCGAACAATATAATACCTCTGGTAAGAATATCGTGTACGCAACGCTCAATGTGTAAAATCCATTCCTTCTTTTCTGTACTTGTTGCTGCGAAAACAGCGAACGACTTTAGTCTCGTTTTAATAAGCCAACCATTCTTCATATCTTAATATAAATTATATTAAAAATCTCGCATACATAATAACTGCAAATCAAATACTGATTTTCGCAAATAATAGTCGAAGCTCTAAAAAGTAGACTTTTTTCTCAGTTGATCTTGATTCTTATTACAGTAAAAATACATGAGCACAGCTTTATTAATAAAGAAACATTTTTCAGTCCAGTGCATCAGATAAAGCATTTGGCTGGGCAGAAAAGCACAAAAAAATCATATTACCGCCCTCATCTTCAAGATCTTCCAGTTGTACTTCTTCCAGTGGTATTACATGCTGCTTGTTGTAACGTTTTTTTGAGATTAAAATATTTCCATACACCAAAATATCGTTGAAAAGGAAAAACTGGCGTGGCTTAGGTTTCTTTCTAAAAATAGCTACAGTTGACAACCGTTAGTTGCGAATAAAATTTACCCAATTTTCCGACAACTTCACTTACCTACACATTTTCACCAGTACTCCCTCACCGACCAAAACTCGTCCATAAGCTACTAACTGTTGACCGGTACTTCCGAAACAAGCCTCAACATTTAAAATACGACGAGTATTTACTTCACTGTTTACTGCAAAAAAGTCACTGTTGTAAGTAAAAAAAAATGGCTAATAAACAAAATTCAAGGGGTTCTGGTTAGAAAACATTTATATTACAGACCGTACCGTACTTGTTTGTCAAATATGGCAGATGAGAAATTATTCTCTCCCTTAAAAGAATGACCTTGCTTTTTTTCTATTTAACTTCTACTTGTTGGAGATTTAAGAAACAATCGAAAAAATACAATACTGACAATTTAAATTGGAAGTATAGGACAAACCTAAACGGTCGACCATTGCTTATTTCAACTAAGCGACCAGCACACAATTCAGACCTGGAAATGCCTTCAAGACTTACTACACAAATTGTTCAAAACTGTCTAAGTTAGCAAAATGAGCTGTTAATTGCAAAAATTATGGTAAAAAAACAACCTGGCGAAGTCTTAAGATGAATCGATAACCATACAAAGTATCCAACATGCAATTGATCCTTTCTGAAACCAGTCAACCAAGCATCACAGTATAATTCTTTCCAATCAAACATCCTGTCCTCCTTACTTCCCATCTCAGTAAATTCACCCTTTACCAAAAGTAGCTGCGACTAATAAACACCCTGCACCACACACGATCCATTCACGAACGCCGTAAACTGCTTCTACGTACTGTCTGTTCTATACCGCAATATGGGATGTATTGTCTGATAGTCACTCTTCTTTCTATTTCTACGATCCATATATGCATATAATCACTTCCCGTGTCTCGCAACTCGCCCTTTAACCCGTCACGTGTCAATATATTTTGACGTCGTTGTTGTTTTACTGTAATATATTATCTTTTTTACCGTGTGCATGGTTATCATTTATAGTTTGTCAATTTCTCGATTACTGAGTCTTCTTTCATTCAGTAGTTTTAAACACGATGTACATCATCCCTTGCAACTTCTTACTTCTTTATTTGCTGCTATTTATGTATTCTTAAACTCCCCTTTCTGTTACTCATTCTGTAATGTCACTGAGTCGTACTATTCGCTGGTCTCTAATTCAAAACACTTCAACGGAAAGGCATCACTTTTACGCAAGTATGATAGTACCGTACTAAGGAAGCCAGATCTGTGCACCCCTCATCTAAGGGAAATACAACGGAGGTGACGTGAGATAAATCAACTGAGATCCAGTATTTTCATTTTAGGATCTTAACTCGTCTTTCTGACATTCGCGTTGTCGGCTATGGTATGTTAGAGGTAGGGGGAGGGGGAGAAAAAACGGTTTCCAGGAGGTTTATTACACTTAGCTCATAAAATACCATGAAAATTTAATGATTGTTTGATTTTATTGATGTTTATTGATTTTTTTATCCATTACAATGATAGTGGAAAATTTCATTCCTCACAATGTCTGTGAGATTCAAATTCGACAGAAACATGCGCAATATCGGAGAGTTATATCAATGCACAAACAAATAATAAGTTATAATTTCCTGGAAGTATGCCTTTACGATTGGATGTGAAAAAGAAATTATTGGCCAGATCAGATCGCGTCAAATGTGTTGATTTACACCCAACAGAAACATGGATGCTTGTGGCGCTTTACAACGGCAACGTTCATATCTGGAATTACGAAAATCAGCAGCTTGTAAAGTCTTTCGAGGTTCTTTTTTTAAATAATTCCCATGATTTTGGATCTAGAGAATTAAATTATTATCAAATTCCTAATATTCCAAAATTCGTAAACTGTATGGTTGAACTTCACTTATTATAACCTTTACAGTTTTCACTTTAGAGAATTACGTTGATAGCTGTCGTGCTTCTTTGTACATGCACTACACAGAACTGAGGTACGGAGTGAGACTTAATGTTTTATACCACTTCTGTTTCACTTATGAAACTTGTCAGGTCTGCGAACTACCAGTGCGATGCGCAAAATTTATTCCGCGCAAAAATTGGATAGTAACAGGATCGGATGATATGCATGTCCGTGTTTTTAATTACAATACCCTCGAACGAGTACATCAGTTTGAGGCACACTCCGATTACTTGCGGTCCATAGCTGTCCATCCATCGCAACCTTTTATTCTCACCTCGAGTGATGATATGCTTATCAAACTTTGGGATTGGGATAATAAGTGGAGTGTGAAGCAGACTTTTGAAGGTCATTTTCTGAATTTTGTGTTTTTTAAGGATGGGAAACTTGATTTAAACAGTTGCGCCAATTCTTTCCAAACACGTTAATTTAATTCGTCGTTTTCACAGCTTCATTTCAGGTCATACTCATTATGTAATGCAGTTGGTTATTAACCCAAAAGACAACAATACCTTTGCAACTGCCTCGCTTGACAAGACAGTGAAAGTCTGGCAGTTTGGTAGTCCTACAGCAAATTTCACTTTGGCAGGTCATGAAAAAGGTGTGAATTGTGTTGACTATTATCATGGTGGGGATCGACCATATCTAATTTCGGGTGCGGACGATCGCCTTGTTAAAATATGGGATTACCAGAATAAAACATGTGTTGCTACTCTGGATGGACATGCACAGAATGTATCAGCGGTTTGCTTCCATCCTGAATTACCGGTTATTATTACTGGTTCAGAAGATTCGACAGTTAGGCTGTGGCATGCCAGTACATATAGGTACATTACAATATCTATTGTATTGCTATGTATCGCATTATAATTATTGACGATAAGTGAAAATTAATTATTTTATGTTTTTATGGGCAATTTTATGTGCGTATAGGTTGGAAACGACTCTCAATTATGGTCTTGAACGTGTATGGTGCATTCATGCTTTGCGAGGTTCAAATACAATTGCTATTGGCTATGACGAAGGTTCGGTAACTGTAAAATTGGGTAGGGAAGAACCAGCTGTTAGTATGGATTCAAGTGGGAAGATTTTATGGGCTAAGCATTCCGAAATGCAGCAAGCTAATCTGAAAACACTTGATGCCGCAACGTTGGAACAAATACAAGGTTACCTGATTATTCACAGATAAATATGTTAGGAATTTTATTCTGCAGTTAAATTTATTTGAAGCAAGTGTCTCGTTTCGTCCATTCATGCTTTTCCATGATTTTTTTTCTGACTGCTTGTGACGTATTATCGACAATAACTCCGAATTCACAATTTTGTGTTTTTCTTCTAATTTCTGACATATGCTATGAAAATACATCTTTTATCAAAACAATTTCTATCGACGTGATTTCCCCCGAACTTTGGATTTTGATTTTTTGTTTTTATTGCAGATGGTGAGCGTATTTCACTGTCGATAAAAGATGTAGGTTCATGCGAAATATACCCTCAAACATTGGCTCATAACTCTAATGGTCGTTATGTAGTTGCTTGTGGTGATGGAGAATACATCGTTTATACTGCGATGGCTTTGCGTAACAAGGTATTTTGTAAATGTGTTTTACATGTTTAATATAAATTTGTTTCGGAAAGAGATTTCAAGTTGGTAGAAAGCTCACATTAACAAATCCGTGAGTACCGCTTTTTGAGTGTTTTCTGAAAACTAAATCGTTAACGTATGTGTGGTTTATTTCTGTTGTTCATGACATAGTTACCTTGTGAGCATGAAGCTTTGGTTTATTTCAGGCTTTTGGTTCCGGTTTAGAATTTGTGTGGAGTACTGATCCTTCAGAATATGCAGTTCGTGAATCAGCATCGAGCGTTAAAATTTTCAAAAATTTCAAGGTTTACTTCACTTTTAAGTAGTTAACGATGTTTCCATGCTTTTTCTTTTGCTGTTTAAATATTTGTGATTTATAGGAGGTACGCACGTTACGTCCTGATGTGATTATGGAAGGCATAGAAGGTGGACCACTTGTTGCTGCTCGTTCTGTAAATGCCTTATGCTTTTTTGATTGGGAGACAGGATCTTTGATCCGTCGGATAGAAATATCAGCCAAACATGTTTATTGGTCGGATAGCGCTGAAATGGTACACTTTAAAATAGTCTATTTTAGATGGCTTAGAATTTTTTAATTATAACAAAAAGGTGATGTTGGACCACTTTCATGCGAAGAAATATTGTAGGTTGCAATTGCGAGTGACGACACATTTTATATATTGAAATATAATAAGGATGCGGTAGAAAGTGGTACAGCAGTTGATATAGATGGCATCGAGGATGCGTTCGACGTCATCGGTATGCAGATCTTTGTAAGAACAGCGCACATTGTTGTTCTATTTATTACATTATTTTAAGTCATATATCTATTGATAAAGAACGAATTTTTGACACTATTTTTCATATTACATATGCACTGGTATGATGTGTCCACTGAAAGTTTATTAACTTACAGTGGACATTCAGCATACAAGTTACCTCTGAAAAAATGAAACTGGATTTAGTTTGACAAAAAGTTTTGGTACTCACAAATTTTATGAAACAAATACCTTAGTAACAGAATTATTAATCGTATTTTTTTGATCTCTAGGTGAAGTACAGGAAAGTGTCAAGACAGCAATATGGATTGGTGATTGCTTCGTATTTACGACTGACTTAAATCGACTAAATTATTATGTTGGAGGAGAAATAGTCACCATTGCTCATATGGATCGTCCTCTCTATTTAGTGAGTTGGAACTTTCACTTAATATAACACTAAAACCATTAAACATTAATAAAATAGAGGAAATAAAAGCAGAAATGCCTCATTTTCTGCTCTAGTTATAGAAAACATTTTGATATCTTGGTTTTTTCTTCTTTTGAAGTCCAAAATATTTTTTAACCTATTCATTTTTTTTTCATAATTTTAGCTGGGTTATACTCCAAAGGAAAGTAGGCTATATTTGTGTGACAAAGATCATAACTTTGTTTCCTATCGTTTACTGTTATCCGTTCTCGAGTATCAAACTGCAGTTATGCGTCAGGACTTTGATACAGCGAATATTGTAAGATTTTTGAAAGTTGACACTTGAAATCTTGAATCTGCACGATGAAATTTAGAGATTTAATTTCAACAAGTATTTTGTATTTTACCATCTCTTGCAAGCAGCAGCAAATTTTGAAGATGTTGCCAATAATACCACGTGATCATCGAACTCGTGTAGCGCACTTCCTCGAGAAACAAGGATTCAAGAAGCAAGCTCTGGTGGTTAGTCAGGATCCAGATCATCGCTTTGAGCTTGCTCTCTCCCTTGGAGATTTAAAACTGGCATACGATCTTGCCGTAACTGCTGATTCGGAGGAAAAGTGGCGACAACTTTCTCAAGCAGCTACACTGCAGAGCGAACTTATGTTAGCTGGGGAATGTCTTGGTCGCGCCCGTGATTATGGTGGATTATTACTATTGGCTACATCTGCCGGATCAGCTGCATTAGTAAGTGTTTCTGGTAATTGTTATTTTTCTTTTCGAATATATTTTCTGAGAGTTGTAGTTGGAATTACGGTCTTCTGCAGTGCTGAACTGGTAAAGGTGATGGTACTATTTTTTATCTTCCAAGTGGCATTAGCTTTACATTAACGTATTTTTGTAGTTATATATTTAAATATCTACCTATATGATTTAATCGTTATTTTTACACCACTTGTCTGCAGCTTGGTATCTTTTGTAGAAAAAACGATATTTGGAATATAAATCAAGCGGAAAAGAGTATGAAGAAAAATGTATCAACTTTTGCTTTTTCGTTGAATTGCAGCCACTAAAACACGTGAAAACCTCAGTGGCTATGTTTCCTGTCTTTTAGTTATCAAAATTGGCATCCGATGCACAGCTTTCGGCGCAACATAACTCATCTTTTCTTTCATATCTTCTTCTCGGTGATTTGGATAGATGTTTGAAAATTTTGATTGCAACTGACCGCCTTCCGGAGGCTACGTTTTTTGCACGCACATATTGTCCGTCTCAGGTTAGTGTAGGCATATTTAACATCATTGTAGTGGTCCTTGTTATTGCTTTTTTTCTTTTTTTATACAAGCCCTTTTCCTCTTTTTTTCGGAAATTTTGTTTTAAATACGGATCTTTATGTTTCAGGTTGATCGCGTTGTGTCGTTGTGGAAAGAAAAGATCTCTCGCAAGATACTAGACGGACAAAAGGTTTTTGCTTCTTCTCATTTTTCATTCGAAATTTAGTCACTTGTTTGATGAGACTTTTATTGCAGAACATCGGTGAAAATCTCGCGGAACCATCAAAATATCCGAATCTCTTCTCGGATTTCGGTGAAACATTGAAAGCTGAGCGATTCCTCAAGGAATTAACGGAGTTGCCGATTAAAGCGTCAGCGCACCCACCAACTAATGCACAGCGTAATATTCTTAGAGAAATGGCGGAGGCAGAAAAATCAGGTTTTGATTAAATTACTAATAAAGACGAAAAGTTTTCAAAGTTGTTATAAGGAATATTACGTTGTGTTTTAGGTGCATTAATATTTTATGAGGATGGAACTGCGGAACTGCTGAGAAATGAAAGTACTGTTCTGGACAGCAAAGTTGTAGAAGAAGCGTCTCGAACTTCAACCGACACAACCTTAGAATGCACAAACGCACATGCCTCCCCGAATTCTTCGAAAACACTGCTTACGACTTCCACCTCATTGTCGCAGGTCTCGTCTAAAACTGTTTACAAGTCTTGCACAACCCTAATTTCTGAGACTGATTCAACAGTTGCGAGAAACGACTCTTCCAAATCTCCATCAGGGCAGTACACTTGTTCACCAGCATCTCATACTTCAGCGGCTCTTTCATCATCTCTAGACGTCACAGCTTCAGCTGTTATAAATTCTGATATGGCTGAAGACAGCGAAGAAGAGGTATTATTTTTTCATATAATATTAATAGACCACCTTGGAACTATAATGTTAGCGACTGCTGTATTACAAATAAAAATTGAGATAGGTTTCATTCAAGATGATACTTTGAAATATATTACTGTTTAAGATAAAATATTTTCTTGCACTTCAGGGGAATATGGTTAATACGGCCAAGGGGCCAGATATTGTACGCGACCGTGCTCGACCAGATATCGTTCCATTACGTGGAGGGCCGGACGTTGTTGGAAGTGCTGTTCAACCGCAGCCCGAAGCAAGTGTTTTTCCTGTACACAGCATTACTTGATTTCTCTTGCAATTACCCGGAATCAATATATATGCTACATAGCAAACTGTTTGTATAATTCATTTCCTGAATGGAAAGTTTCTTACCAATTAAATATATGTTTTTCTGGTTTTTAAATTTTCTGATAGAATTTTGATTCAGTCATAATTATTCTAATGTACATTCAGGTGGTGCAGGATGCAGAGATAAGAAATCAAGAGGGAGTAATAACTTGGAGTGATGACGAAGACGACGATCAGTTTGATGATGATGCTGCATTCAATATTGATGATTTAAATTTAGAAAATAACGAATAGGCTATGTTTCTGATTGCGTTTGACTATGTTACTAGTTAACACTGCAATTCCTTTTTTGAAATTTTAATTTAACGTGGGGTTTTCCAATTTACTGAAGCATGTTCTCTTTGTTATATCAGTATGTAATGTGTTATTTCCTGACAAGGAATGCTTCTTTCGTAATTTATAAATATATACTTTCATTTCGGACTTCTTATTTTCTTCTGTTTATCACCGACAACTTTAGGAATGCAATTATTTCAAGCGCTTAATTTCTTTAGTTTTTTGTTCTAAAAAGTCTCAAATTTGGTTCTTTGAATTTACAGCTATTTTTTCAATCTGAGATCATATCGATTGTGATTTGCATTGCTGCAGTGGGTGCTTCTTTTCTTCGCTTCTATGTTGGTTATTTGTTGATTTTGATTATCTATGTCTGGAAGCGATCACATCCTTGTAACTTTATGAAAAGTACCATAACGTAAAATATCTTCGTATCGCACATCATCATCCCGGTATTCGGTCTGAATGGTTGAAATTTTATTCATAATCATTGATGAATGAATGCTAAAAGCTTGATTGACTTTGGGACAATACAGTAAAAAACCGGTGGTTTTTTATGGTGGATATTGTAAATTTTAATTCACTCGCCATTGGCACCTTTTGCACTTCCGTGACTGATTTTGCTATACCACTTGTCATCATAAAAATTGCGGACACTTTGCACATGTATATTGCATTGCTTCTACAGATCAGGTTGATAACTCAAATCTTTCGAAGGAATTTCGACCTGTAAGACTCATTGGCAAATTTGTTTAATTTTCTGCGAAATTTTGATAAAATGAATGCGTAGTTCGCGTCACATGCAGAAATTTATTTTAATCAAATGTTAAAGCACCATTTTCTAAAACATGTCAGTTAAAGAATTTTTGCTTGTTATCAAATTAACTTTTAATAATTCCGAAATAAAAAATGATTTCCAGAACCGAATATAGAAAATGTGCGCTTCTACAAAATACACAATTCATTCAGGGAAGGAAGTGGAAACATGTTATTGTGTCATTACTTAAATTGAAATTTATATTTGTCTGTCATATTTAATTTGAAATTCAATCATCATGGACAGTTTGGAAAGTAGAAGGAAGTGGTACTGTCTATTGATAAATATCGATAATGAAAACCCTTAAAACAGATCTGACTGATAACGGTTGAGGCGTATCACCTCAATACTGAATACAGCCCTTAAATAACTTAATCGGAAATGTGCGTAAAACAATCAAACGTGAAGACGAGGACATACATTATCGTTACACTCAATTCTCTACTTTTTCTAAGTTTCACTCCTACACTTATAGAAACACTCAGTTTCGACCACCATTATACCATTCAATAGCTGCATGGTTCACCGATTTGAAGCACTTTAACTCATTCACAGTTAGTTAAATTTGATACAAATTACCGTGGAAAAAAAAGCTTTAAATATTACTTTGAGTCTATTTTGTGTAAATGTGAGTTAAAGTGCATATTACTTTGCAGTAATTAATATTAACATTACAATGATTTCAACCACTCATCTTTCAATATTATAGTGACTGTTTTTAAATTATCCTGAACGTTGTCAACCATATTAATAGATTATGGGTTCATTATAATACCACTGCCCTTAATCTTTTCCAGTCTCTAATTTAATAGTTGAAATAGTAACAGCTAATCAATTTAGATGACTACATTTTTCAAGTTTAAAGAATGACATCGAGATATTTATTGCCTTGACATTTTGTTATGCCTTAAGGCATAACGATGAGTTTTTAGAAGCTTTTTCTGCAAATTAATGGACCGCTGAAACCATACATAGAATTGTTACATTGCTGCTTATTTGGATTTCAAAAGAATTTAAACACAGTTTATCAAACTTCCATTTTACTGAGTTTGTAAAACACATCTGTAGTCGTATGTGCTACAACAAAATCTAAATATGTTGTGAGTTTGGAATAGTACTTTATCTAAATTCTCGCAAATACTGTAGGGAAGCGTAAAACACTAAAATTTGAGACTGTCGTCCTCTCTCGATTTTATGGAGAGAATTTCACTTCTCATTCTGAAAGTCCCTAAACCGTCAAGATTACGAAATTAAAGACCTGAAATATCCAACTTGGTCATAGCAACGGCTATTCAATCCGTAAAATTCTAATTTTTAATATAAATTTTAATTGGACTTTTAGTGATCAAGCTTTTTGGAATTCAAATCATTCCCTGTTGTCGTGGTTATGAACTAAACTCGCAACAACACAATGCGTTAAAATTTTTAAATCAATTCGTCAGTAGTATTTTTGAGTGCCGTATTTTGATTGGTAGATGAGGAAGGGCATAAAGAACAAGTTGCTTATTGATTAATAAAATGAAAACATGTAAAATTTTAGAATGTGTGTGGCTGTGTCTGTTTGGAATAATTTTGTGAAACGACCTTTTTATGAAAGGAGGACGAACGGACAAGTAGATGATGGAAAAGGAGCTAGTGAACTAGATAACGATCAAACGACCTCGCTTTTGCCAGCACTAAACTGACTAAACTGATTGCATCAGACGATATCATGGAGGAAAATGGAAGAAGGTGGATCGATCGAAAGGGAAAGAGTGAAGAATTTCATCGATGAGAAGTGAAAACGAGTTCTGCTGGCTACAGGGCTCAATTTGTCCATCAGAATCCTGAAATTTCTTCTTAACTAACCGACTAACCTAAATTTTTAGCTCATCCACATGTCATTCTATGGCGCTTTTGCTGAATTTGCATATTTGAATAACACTTTTGATGCCGACAAATTCGATGAATGTTTCATAATCTAATTCAATACTTGAAATACTACTAACAGTGATATGTTCATAATTGGATAATGGCTGATAAATATTAATCACGAAGTATGTGCCTACAAGTGAAAGTATTAGGATTTTTGAGATGACGTATTATATAGAATTATTAAAAATGTTATTAAGATCTTAACTAACATTTAGTTATTTTAAAAATAACATTTCAGTCCTCATCCGGTTTGTTAATTAATTTATATTTTGGTGACATTCTCCTTTTGTGATGAAAGGAGAAGCTGATAACATCCAATCAAGACATACTTTTGCTCAAATGTATTTCCGGTAGAGATATTGGCAGGTAAATGGCGCCAGAAGCGAAGTGAATGTAATTCCAAAAGATCCAAACCATTTTCCTATCTGAATATCGAAAAATCGAAAAAAACAATAAAAAATATCTTTTTTTGTGTACCATTTCCGGTAAAGCTTTAGAGAAGAAGGGTAAGAATAAAGAAGTTCCATTGCCGTACAAGCTGAGACAACAAAAAAAACTGTTACATTTCCAGTAGTCTAAAGAATGCTAGGATCCACTGCTCTCTGAAGATTACTTCACTAATTGTAAAAAACAAAACATTTTCCAACTGTACCTTTTCACTTCTTTTCAAGACTTCACGGGTTATCTTTTAAAAGTTAATAAAAGATAATTCCGATTCTTCATACCAAGTAATTCTTCATTACATGACGAAAACACAAAAAAGCCTAGCTATTCAAAATTAAAAGTTTGAGAATTATCGATCGTTCAACATTTGTAGTAAAAGGAAACTAAGCGGATACTCAAACCAATGCTTGAAAGTACCGTTCATAATGCTCAAGTTCCATTGCAGTTTGTTATTTTGTCCGTATTTATTGTCACTGGTCTTGCAAATACAATTGCTTAATGCATCAAACTTATGTGACAATATAATGGAAGTGAAATCTGACAAAATTGTCGCGGATGCATTCAAAAATATGACACATATTATGGTAGACTTTTAGAATGTTCAACATTTCTAACTTTGTTAAAACTGATCAATGAACAATTATGACAACATTTCAAATGCATTTCTATAAAATTAAGTGACAAAGTATTTTAGTATTTTAATTTCATAGAGCTCTAATGCACTTAATTTAAAAAAAATGAATGCCTCGTGATAAATTATGAAATTGAACTTATAAAATTACTTTTTAGAGGTTTGAGCGCTGCTTTAAAAACGGTTCGGAACGAAGGGCAGAAAGTAAAACTCATGGTTTCTTTAAAAAAATCTTAGCTTTTCTATTTGATTCATTGACTTGGACCAATCAGAAATGGTCCAAGTCAAGGAATTTGCAAACTACATATGCAAAGTCGTTCATGAGTATTCAAAATTAATAATTCCTAAAATCTGTTTAAAAAGTCAAAATTGTATTATTGATACTGAATGAATTATATTTAAATCTGTCAATGAGAGGAACAGAAGAAATGACAGAATCTACAAATGAAATATATTAAATAGTTTAATTTTACAATGAATTAAACAGAAGGCACTTCGAGAACCATTTAATAAACGGAACAAAGTTATAAAAATCCATTATACAGAAGATCTGGAAAACTATCACTTTATTATTAGTAATATAGAAAATCGATCAAGGTCGACGCATGCCTTGTTTCATTATCAAAAAACTCATATTCATGCCATCCTTATTTTACTTCTTATTTTTGTATTAAATGTACAATCGTTTCAGCTAAATCAAGTAGCAAACTTTAAAAAGATTGTAAGCAAAAAATAAGGAAGGAAAATATATTTCGACGAAAAAAGTTTCAGGCAGAGGAATGCAAAATAATGGGAGGCATAAATAATAAAGCTCGCTTTTTAGGGTTTACAAGCATGCAGGACTGATTTGAAAATCCGGAAATAATGTTCGAGAAAATTTCTAGGAAACGGTCATGAGGCATGAAAGATAAATTGAGCCGGATATGGTGTTTGAGTGGCAGCTGGGATATATGCGTGCGCTGAAGGTAAATGAAACTTCATATCACCGTACGGATTCGCTTGAGGCTTTAACATGTCGTAGAATGGTCCTTCTGATGGGCCACGCTTTTTATTCTTGTTTTTCGTGCTAATTTTGCGATTCCTGGTTTGAATACCATCCTTTTTCATCGATATTGGTCGTGAAATCTGCAATTAAAAAAAATCTGTATATTAATTTGCTTTGAAGAGTTAATACATTTTTGAACAGATCTGCTTGGTGTCAGTTTATTTATGATTTCCAGTTGATTTATGACAATTTAGCAAGTGAGTACAACAACATTTAATACGATTTAAAGAATAAAAAATGCGTTAAGCATCTGTTGATGGAATAACAAATGAGGCGCGAAAAAGGGGTGACTATGATTGGCAACAAGCTGTCAAGTAGCAGAGAAATTACCGTTTGTGAATTATTGTAATGAAGCTAGTAGCAGGCGTCCTTTTACAAATGTTCTTGCGGTAGCACTAATCCTATCAGACGACCTAAAGGCAGCACTGAAGGAAAAAGCATTCCTCAGTCTTCCTTTAAAAGCAGAACAATAGCTCTTTTCTTCACTGTGAAAATGGTGCAACAAGCTACTTAAACTTTTAGAAATTTAAATTTCAACTCGTACACATGTTCACAGCTTAAGCGGAAAGCTTTTCGCACCGTTACCTAACACCTTTTACTAAATTGAGGGAAAATTACAAAACTAAAATCCCAGAAGAACTATGCTAATTTCTAGTTTTCTAGAATTTTAACTGACTTGCTCATCAATACTTGATCATTTTTTTTGTTACTCATTAAGAGAAAAATCCACTTTAACTAAGAAGATTGTAAAGTAATTAATAAATAAAATCTTCTATAGGCAATTAACTCCAACAATTGAGAATGTTTTCAGCTTTTTTCGTAAATTATCGTTTGTTTTCTCGAATAAACTATAAATAAATGCACAATGATGGTCGTTTACGACGGCAGGGCCACGATCATCAATCATATTTATGGTTCGTCAGTGGGCGCCTCCTAAGTAACATACAGTGTTACAACTCATTGCTGAATTATATTAATTTCCTTTTTTTAAGAATTTGCTAATCATTTGAGAAAGTTTAAAATAGTCGCAAATCAACTTTAATTGACTTAATCGAGTAAAGTGTAATAAAGTGCCAAATTTTTGAAGAATGAACACCAGGAGGTTATTTCGCAGTAGAATTGTTAATCAAACAGTTTGAATGATCCTATGTGACAGTGAAAATTTTTTACAATTTAGCACTTTCCTTATCCTTTGTTTTGCTCCTTGCTTTTATATCAATGAAAATTTAATATCGAAAGTAAAAAGATTTATAATTAGTAAAATACATGTAAAATTTGTTTTGCATCATTCAACCAATCTAATTTGTCCCTCTATCTTTTTTTCCACCCGTCTTTTCTTGGACTTGACCAAGAAAAGGGGATAACCGCATATTTTCTTTCATTCTTTTCAAACTTTACTTCATAAAATACCTTTATACTCTGCCAAAATTTGACTTTTTTTCTCAATTATCACTTTCTTTTAAAATCGATTCTCATTTTCCCTTCTTGCTCCAACTTTTTGGATATTATTTAATTTAAATTTAAAATAGCTAACATTGTGCAGTTTATGGTAAAGACCGCAGGCATTGCAAACTGGTTGTCCTAAAGAGTTCCGCCTCCACAATGTTGTATTATTCGTTTTACAATTGACACATTCGATACCCGTTCTCTTTTGTGCGTTCTGTAAATAATTATTAATATGCGTTCACTTCCAAATTCTGTTTATTTTAATACAACATTTAATGAAATTCTGCTAAATTTTCTAAAATAATTAAAAATTCTATTTAACAATCAACGTTTCCTTAAATTTTAAAATGAAAAAAGGAATGAGCAACAACAAATATTAACTGAAGAATGCCATTTGTCTGCTTGCACTATGACGATAGAAATAAATTAAATGAATTTATTAGCTGCAAAGATGAAAATTCCCCACAAGATTACTTTTTCAGTGCATAGCTTTACAAGCTTAACAGAGATCAAAATTATTTCGAGCTTTGAAATTTTAAATTCTTGTCAAAATATTTCAAACTTGTTGGAGAATTTGTTTTTATAAAAACGAATCAGTCACGGTACAGGTGATCTTTTCTTTTTGTAATACGATGACTGTTAAAACACACGACAAACAAATTCAATGGGCCGTGAAAGTCCATTTTCAGTTGAGTATATGCAGCAGCTCAACCAAGTAATTGCTGCATATATCGCAGTAGTATGGATGTTGCAGGTTGAGTATACTGTAATAAGTAGTAGCATTGAGGAGTATTTGTGCAATTAACCAAGTTGTTTAACTGAAGTCCAATTACCTTGCTACATATCACTTTCCCAAGCTGTTTGGCGTTAGAATCATTTCCGGAATTTGAAAATGTTTTGTCAAGCTTGTCTTAAGGCTTTTTTAACCCCCCCCCCTTGCACTCCCCGCCGTTTCTGGTCCTCGTATCTAAACCCTTTTCTCTCTTTCATTTAGTCACATCATCCGATTCACCTTAAAACTCCCTTTATCTTTCTTCTTCTTCTCTCTCTCTCTCTCTCTATCTCTCTCCCTGTTACTTGTCCTTGAAATTCACCCTTTTTCCCTCCTTCTATTATCCTTCTCTCTAAGGTTCCAAAAAGCACCGCTTCGATACTTTTAATAGGCTCAGTGCAAGAAAAAAATGAACAAAAATGTCACTTAACGCCGTATCGTTTTTAATTAGCGAAGCGCTGGAAAATACCCTCCGCCAACAGTTCTAATCACAAAACCCACCGTCGAAATTCCAACATCGCACTCACTCTGCGATTGCGATGGATGCAACTACTACTTCTAATTATCCAATTAATGCTTACACACAAAAATAAATTAGGGATAGTACTAAACAGAGAGAAAGGAATCCATTCATTGCAGGATAACACTGAGATCGCACCTCCAAGTTCTGGTACATCCTTATTGGCGCCAATCAATATTTGAATAGTGTTGTTTGTCTTGTTCCTGCGGAATCAAGGAGAAGACAACAAGGTAGAAGAAATTAGCTCATTTATCTAAAATTCTTAGGAAAGAAAAAGATTGAAAAAGTGACATGAAGACACGATAGGATATGATTCAACAGTGAGCAGTTTTTTATCAAAATGAGTCATCATCCGATCTCTTGAAATGCGTTGCATTAATGATTGCAATGTAATACGAATCGAATGGCGTATATATTACTTTTTATTACAGTTACCGCTGCTGCTACTTCTGCTGGCACTGGTATTATTGTTGTCATTATTATTAATATTAATATTATTGCTAAATACTAATATTCAATATCAATATTAGCAAAAATTAATATTATTATTATTAAATATTAACATTAATAACAATTTATCATTATTACTACTTTTATTATTATTGTTATTATTTTAATTAACATTAATTAATGTCTTTATTAATATTAAATATAATATTAATATCGAGTTAGCATTAACATTAATAATAAAAAAATTAACATTAATATTAATGTTGATATTGATAAAATTATTAGTAATAATAATCTTATTACTAATGATCACTATTACTATTACTATCATTATTACTATTATTATTAGTGTCAATGTATTAGAAGATATCATGACGATTTCATAAGCATTTGATCTCAGACTATAGGGAAAACAGAATGGCGTTCAATTTAACGTGTGATCATTGAAAGACTCTTCGAGAGAAATTCTACGGAGCTGATTGACAGATTCAGTAAACTAATGACCTTCCAATTTCCTCTCTTCCTCACTTCATTCGACGTTGGTTTCTTCGTTTTTTTTTCTTTTTCAATCAACCATTTCCTCTACCTGCCTTTTTTCGACTAGTCATTCACGTATATATACGTATGAATTTTATGTTGCAACATTTACTAAAATTTGGAAATTAAAGGAATTAGAAACACGATTGCAGTTCTTATAAAAGATGCAAGAACATCTGGAAGTTAATTGAAAGAGATTTATACTAATTAAAATAAATGATAGGTATTCTTAAGACAGGCAGAAATGCAGCGATCTTATCCTCAATACTTACTTTGCAATTTTTTACATATTTTTTTTTACAGTTAATAATCGTTTGAATTGAAATCACTGCCCCTCAATGAGAAATGATGTGAAATTGGATGAAACGAAAAATTTTTTAATAAAGAGGTGAGAGGATGAGTGAAAAACCGGTTCCCTCATGCCGTAGCACCGTAGCCTTATTTACAGTTGCTGCGTCGAAAATGTTGCTTTTTTTAAACATTTTCTCTTACAAATGCATAAATTTAAGAAACACTCTCATTCTCTACGGCAAAGATTTAAATTTTGAATCCTTTAATTGATTTAAATACCATTAATCAAATATGCTCAGCCCAGTTTCTAAATCTGTCAACAAATTTGAATGTTATAGGAATAGTTGTAACAAAAAATGGATTGAAATTTAAACTCTTAGAAACACAGTTACTAAAGAATGCTTATTGATGAGTCCGATTTAAAAATTATCCAAGGAACAAATGATAAATTAAATCATATAAAAGCAAGATAAATTAGCTCATTGGGTGAATTAATGGCAATCAGTTGAATGATTGTTATCAGTTATTGTCATTGTCATTATTCTTAATGTATCAAAGATTTATCACAGCGATACGATATTAATACATGCTTGGCTGATAATAACGCTTGATTTTGTCGTAGCCGACAAAAAACTGAGATTGCAATAATCGTTAAGTTTAAAGCAGAATAATTTTGAACCATTTTTTGCTCTTTTTCTTTTTTTTACAAATTATCAGTAGGTGACACCTCACATACACTATGTTGACGAGTGGACTGACTTGTACATGGACGACTGGAAATATGAAGATGCGATCAGTGAAATGGCCATGTTATTTATAATTTAAAAATTTTTCATAAATTGTCAGAATACCTTATGAACAAGAAAGAAGGTAGCAAAATTAAGTCACATACCTGTCTTTTCTTGGGCTTGACCAATGGACGATTTTGCCCATTCATTTTATGATACAGTCCGCAAGCATTGCACAAGTAATGACCAGTACCATCTCTTCGCCATAGAGGGGTCTGAACGGCGCCACAGTTGACACATTCCCGTCCTTCTGCTGCAAAATACATGTGCAGCAATTATAACAGATGACGATGATGAGTTAGTTAAGATGATGATAGACAATATAAATGATGACACGTTTTCACCACTTACGAGATAATAGGTCTAAATCTGTATTAATACTTTATTTTCTCCGAAATATTGCTTATCCCAAACAAAAATCTCCTTTAGCCTCCTCAAACACTTTCCAGTTACTGACAAATTTTTGAACATTTTAAATCTTTAGCTTTTCTCCACATTAGTCCAGTGAGCAACTAACTCATTATGAACTTACAGTATATTTTTTGAAAAATATAGTTCAATTATAAGAAATGAGAATTTTTCGTTCTAAGTTTATAAGGACAAGATAGTTACGTTTAAATTGCTTACACGCAAAATTTCTGGTTTTAGAACGAGGAGCGCCGGAAACACCGGTTGATGACCTGGATGAAGCAGAACCAGAGGATGAACATGCTACTGTAGGAGCAGTTAAGCGACCTTGTGCTGCTAGCAGATTTGCACTGTGCAATGGATTGTAGTAATCCGTCGTTGAATAAGCTTGATATGTTTGAGGAAAGAAATTCTGTGTTGTTGTTTGATTTGGAGCTGGAAAGTGTTAAATATATTTATTAGAATAGTTGCAAATTTTCATAGCCAAGTTGGGACCTCATTGTTTCTTTCACTCTAAATAATTGATTGACTTAGAAAAGTGACAAATCTGAAAAACTTTAGTTTTAAATCTTAATACGAACCAACAAGCATTTGAGTAGGATCTGTGATAACAGTAGTTGGTTGCGTGAAGCTTAGTTCGGTAGCGTTGGAGGAGCAAGGTGATGCTCCAGCAATTGTAGCAGTAACCGATGAATTGGCTGTTGCGCTCGGATAAGGCCACGTTTGGAAAAAAAGACTCGGGTAAAATTGACCACCTGTGCCTAAAACTTATGAAAATGATAACAGTGTATTTTTAAAAGATTCTCTGAAATGCTCGGAAAATTTTACATACCGTAACTATCTGGCATTTTCGGTGTTCCTTGGTAATACAACTGACCATTTTGTGTTGCATTCGAATAAAACGTGGAAGGCTTAATCGGTGAGAACACCTGTGAACAAATACAATTTCCTGTTTAATTCATAAAAAGAGCGGTAGGATTTGGTTATGAATTTAAAGTGCTTCTATGTTGTCAACCATTTTGCAAATTAAAAATTAACTGTTGCTCATGCGAGAAAAAAGAGACAATATTACGCAAGTCTTAATTCTCATTTTTTAAACTAAAAAATTTATGTGAAGCCTACAGAGTCATCATTTTGTGCAGGATTAGTAGCATCCTGACTCTGAGTATTACTGCTCATTTGCAGTGCGCTGAGATCGTTAACCGGAACATTTTGATCAGCATCAATAACTGTTTCTTGGATCGATTGGATAGGTTGGTACAAGTCACCAGGATGACCTACGTTATTTGGTTGGAATTTATACTCCATTTCCACAGAATGTATAAAAAAGCACACTGTTATTTGACCTTTCCTCGTTCCAGCTTGAACTTCTAGTAATGCGAAATCCTTTTCTAAAATATGAAATTTTTATAACTTTCTTTTTCAGAGGCATTCTGTGCACAATATGTTCAACGCTTGATATTTTCATACAATATAAAGGCGGAATGTGACAAATAATTCAGCATTTATAACACTTTTGTATTTCGAAATACAGCGTTATATTAAGGACTAAGTTCAACAGCGTGCCAATGGATTGTGATATTTGCGCGAATTAGAGGAAAAGCTCAGAGTTCTGCAAGACATGAAAATTCAGATGTTTGTGAAAATACGAATGATTGGCGGAAGTTATTGTCCATCCAAAATCAGTGCAAAACGTTTGGAAAAGAGACAACGAATTGGAGGACGAATTGAAGTAAAACGTTTGGAAAGAAAGATGACAAATTGGATTGGGCCAAATTATTTCAATTCCAGAAGAGCAAAATATCAGGTATGTTTGATGAAGAAAAAATTATGAATATCACTTACAGCATCAGCAATTCATTGATAACAATGTGAATAACTAACCAACAGACAGACAAGTGGGCAGACGAACAAGTAGACAGACAGACGAACGAACAGAGAGACAAATATCCCGATGACCGTTGAATGGGAAGTGCTCGTGCGGATGGTGCATAAATTTGGGCATATTTTCGAGGAAAACATGTATGTTGTGGTGAGGCGCCACGATGCTGTTGTTATGTTCATCCCGAACCAAGCATTTTCAGCTGTTTTTTTAGGTATCAGTTACTTTTCGAAACTGTATTCCTGAAATGGATTTCGTTTTCTTGTTTCAACGCAACTCCTACACCTGTTATTCCTTCTTTGTTTTCCTGCAGCATTCTGTCTTCAACTGTTGTTATCTGATATGCGGGAGAGAGTGTTGTAATAATTATATAAACAATAGTACACGTGATGTGTTGAGATATACATAATTATGATTGAAAGATCGAACAATATTAGGTATTGTGTTGTAAGAATAATGGATTAGTGGCAATACCAAAGTTATCAGATCACTTTACACCTTACCCCTCCCGTAGATTTAATTGGCCATTCCATATCAAACCAAATCTACAACAAATTCTGTTTGCGATAACAATAACATGATATTCGCCGTCACTATCTGATTAATCATGATAAAAACCTTTCCCTATATGGTGGGTAATACTAAAAAAATTTAAAGTCAATTGGCTCTCTTCGTTCATGATGATTCTTAAAAGGCCATTATCAGTTTTAGATCGAACACTTATAAACCACCGTCATAATCGTTCTTATCGTAACCATCATCATTATCATCATTGTCATCAGCTTGATAACAAGATGATACTTATACCACTGAAAAATTAATTTTATCTATTGCCAGCTTAGATTGTCACCGCTCCGGGCTCACTTGGAATTGACCCGAAGTTTACGAGAGACTTAAGGATCCCATCCATCCATCTATAGGCCCATCCGTCCCATCGATTCCATCTTTACAACTAATCGAGCTCGGCAGTGATGAGGGGAAGCTTCCTTCTTCCCTCTCCCTCTGCGTTGTTCTATCAAACTGTGAGGCGGAAGGTGGATTGCACGAAAGAGACCCTCCCCCATCCTCCCTTCCCTCCCCTTCCTCTCTATATTTCACTTTCATTCCCAGTAGCGAGTGCAAATTTGGGGGTGGAGTCGCAAGCATGGTTTCCAACCAATCAACTTCTCCCGTATCGCACTATTTTACGCCGTACTCCAAATCACTCTACAACAATTTGTGACACTGTATCCGGAGAAGTTCAAAATAAAATGGTGGAATGTGAGGATGCGGAAAAAGATAAGAGTGGTCTGATATTCTAACTGTATGGCTACTTTGACCCTTAAAGTTTTGCTTTTGGGATGGCTAATTCTTATCTTTATCTCCACCTCTGCTTCCTCTCTTTTCAGTCCTTCATACTTCGTCAATTTACCCACCCAATCCCATGCTGACTCTGGTAGTGTTGACCCCATCAAAACAAATTGTTTTCCGAATTTTTAATGAAATTGCTCTTCATTATGTACTGATTTTATAAGATGATAAGCTGTGTGAAACGGCACAAATTTAATTTGAATTGTTATTTTATGTCACTTAAACAGTTTCGATTTAGTAAAAAAAGGTTCGACCTTACAAAATTAACTATCTGACACACACTAATTCGGATAAGCAATTTGATTAATGCGCTTACCTTAAGAATGTAAAGCTGATTTAATTATGGGACACTATTTCTTATCATGTTTCTGGATAACAGTTTTGGATTGTGTCATTAAGGAAAAGTATCGAATGAACCCTCTCTTATTCGATAAGTAATTTTCTCCCAGTGGGCAATCATTTGCCTAACCGAGATGGGTGCAAATTTTCAAATCAGCTGCAATTCCCTAAATCCCTAAGTAATGATTACAGTAGTGAAGTGATGCGGCATTGAGTTTCATCTCCAAAGTTCATCATTATATCTCTGAATAAACTAACGCAGCTGTTATTGGGCTGTTAGATTACCATGAAAGTGTTTTTTCTTGATAAATATTCTTAAATAATCTAGCATATAAAATTTTCTAGTGTGTTTTTTTTCATTTTTTTGAGCTGAACATTTGCTTGTTTGTTTACTTAACGTATTTTTGTTTATAAAAATGGAAACACTCAAGTTTGATTTAACATCTAAAATCCGATCAAACAAAATATATTGACGATGTCATTCCTGCAACCCCAATAAATCAGTGAAGAGCTTATCGCATATGTTTGTAAGCAAGGAGAAGAAAGAGGAGGATGATGAAAAAAATATATATCTTCAAACAATTCGTTGATATGTAGGCCGGCCGACTATTACACAATTTTTTTTTGCGACTGGCCAGTAAACCATTGCTGGAAACCATACTAACACAATGATGATATACGTTTGTTTCAGAGGTTGCGGATTTAAAAAAAGGCAAAACCTTCTCTTTCAGCGCATCTCATCTCGCTTGTTTCCCCCTCTGTTTCCCGCAGCTTATCTTGTGAATTTCTTTTTCCTGGTCCTATCATCAGACTTCTTCCATTCCCGTTCCACACTATTCTTCTATCTTATTTCCAACGAATTGTCGAGAAAAGTAAAAATGTGAAAAAGTTTTGTTCTAGAACATACACCTGTATCTATTGGTTCTTCCCGTTTCCCATTGTCTGTTTTTTGTTACTTCTTATGTTCATGTGTACATGAAAAAGAATAAAACTCAAGCTAACACATCACCATCACCATTCTCATCACTTATATTATTGTAATCATTATCATAATCATCATCGTTATTCGTTAGAAGTTTGGATCTTACCTATGCATTATCATAAACTTTATGTGAAACAAATAAATAGTTTCGTTACGTCCAACTAGAGAAATTTAAAAGGTTTTTATCTTTGTTTTCTCTTTTAGCAAAACAAATATTGGGTTGCCATAAAAGTCTACCTGGAAAGGAATTCCATGGATTACCATTAAATTTAATTCATGTAGGATACAAAATTAACAAACTTAATATAAAAAATCAATACTTTGTTTCCTGCATACATTATAATTACTTTAATGATTCATCATGAATGAGTTAGTTTATAAAATTTTGTATTGTCCAAGTAAGGGGATAATTGCTTAATTGTTAGTCGGCAAAAAATAGCCACTAGTTAATATTAAGTTGGAGATGATAGCTTAGGGTGAAATGACCCCTTTCCTCTCTTCCTGTGACACATCAGTCACTTCAAACTTCTTTCTATAGGTAAATTATGCCGACAACGACCCCCTTGGACGTCCATCGTTATGAATCCTAGCATTTAACTCATTATTCATAAAAGACTTAAACCAATCTTTTAACTTGCCTCATTTATCATAAGTTTATCTTAATATCAATAATTACATATTGAAGTGTATTAAAGAAATTTTTGTTCGTTAAAGAGGAAATATGATTTGAGATAAATGAGAAAATAGTCATTTAAAGAAAAAATCGAAAAAATTCCGAAAATTTTATTTATCAGAGATAATATGTAGGAATACACTATTGTATTTACGGCGTAACAGAAGTGTGAAAAAAAGTATAAGAGAGCGTAAAGTGTATGAGATTGAGTAAACAAATAAACGTACTTATCAAATAAGGTATTCGCTATTATCAACATGGCTATTTATTAGCTAGAAGATATTGAAATGCAAAAATCACTTGATCCTTAAACAATGGAAAGGTGTTGGATGCAAAAGAATGCAAAAATGTTGGAATTTCAACGCCGTTTTTGTTGCCAACAGATTGACATCAATGTTATGAAAAATGCAAACATAGTGTATTCACATTTCTCTCTCTCCTTATTTTCTCTTTTCTTCCTCTCTCTTACCCTTTCTGCTAATCAATTACTGGGCAATATATTTTTTTAATATTTTCCAAACTGTGTTCTACTTAAGTATAAAAAACCCCAAGATAGCGGTCAATAGAAATGAGTGGAGCGTAGTCAATGGCAGAAATGGATTAGAGTTGTACAATGAATAATTGTTGAAACTGAACGGTTAGTTCTATGATTATTCACATTAAGCCGATATTATCGCTATAGGTCGTTTTTTATGATAAAATAAGTCCAAAGTGATGTTGTAGAAATTGGTAAGTGCACCTATAGAACTATTCTCAAATTCAGTAAGGAATGAGCGGTTTTAAGCAAATATCCGAGTGAAATATTAAAATTTATGATAATGACGAAATAGTTGGATTTATAAACAAGCCTTAAAATTTATAATTACATGAAATAGTTCTAAAGGAAGAGAATGAGCTTGCGCAGTTGAAGAAGCATTAAATTTAGCAAAGAGTGAGCTGGCTCATCAATGTTTGGTGCTTGTTGAAGAAGCTCAACGGTTGCCTTTCACTGTTTGGCTTCGTCTTCCTTCGTTGGAGCTATGAGAAGCAATGAGCCGGAAGATAATTTCCCCCGCTGAGAAAGAGACAGCGCAAACGCAGCATCAATGATGACTGCCAGCTCTAACGACCATTGCAATGATAATGATAATGATGTTGATGAAATTAATTTAATGATAATGATGGGCTAAATAATGGAAAATGAAATGACGGTGATTTGCGATTTTCGCTGTGATAATGATAAAATTGGTAACGTTAAATGCAACAATGAACGGCAGAAATAATCCACAAAAAAAGAAGCCTTGAAATTCGAATAAATATTTTAGTTGAAAATAATTGAGATTAAGTGTTTTTTTACTTTTAAGGCTTGAAAAGTTTTTGATTTAATTCTCAAAGTTAACAATTTTTTAATTGATAACATCAAAAAGGGTCTTAAATTATTTGTTGAATGAAGAAAGCATAGGTCATTATAGTTGAGAAAATAAAGGGACAATAGGTTGTTGTTATTTGATATGGTTAAGTGATGTTTACTGATTATGGATTAGATCCAGTGTTGCGATAACCGAGTGTCAAATGCATTTATACACAGGTGTTGAATGCATTTATACCTCTCCAAAGATCATTTATTTGCAATTAACACTTTATTCCAAACATGCATGTAATAACTTTTTAGATAATCTACAAATTTTTTTCTATGGTGTGCTGCTACTATGTGCAGTGATGTTGTTCAAACTGAAGCTACATGAGTTTCTACAAAATTTCGGAATTTCAAGAAATTGAACTCCTAAAATAAAAATCCAGAGCAAAGTGTTTCTAATGTAGTTACTTTGCTTTTCAAATGAAGTAGGAAAAAACAAGAAAATTTTAAATAATAAATAAGAAGTAATCGATCAACGACCATCAGATGGTTATTGAATACAATTTTCAAGATTTATTAATTTAACTCATAATTGTAAAAATTACAAGACACTAAAAGGAAAATATTCCAACGATTTAAACAAAAGAATAAATGTGACAAAAAAATGGCTTTCATGTCCCATTCAATAATTAGTGTCTACAACTTTTTGTAATGTACGATTTAGTTTGTACCATCCATCATACTTAACCAATTCTTTGCAAATATTTTGTAAGTTTTACGAATCGAAAGCCAAAGTTGATGAAAATCTTTTCATTGACTTATCATTTGCTTAACTTCTGTCATATATCTTAACTACAAATTTTCAAATTTATAAAACTATAATTGAACTATTCCTCAGTGATAGCCTACTGGTAATCATTAAAGTGAGTGATTTGACGCTCTTGGTCATTGTGCCAAGAACGACAATCTGCGTTGTCCACATGCCCTTTCATCCAAGATAATATTTATAGACGTTCCGTGTGGTATGAAATAAAATACTCCCTAAGGATTTATCAGTCAATTAGGATTAATCATTGCAAACAATATTATAAGTAAGCAGCATAACGTACTTCCTAAATGATGCTCTTTACCTATCAACTTTAATGGGTCCTGCATTATTTTTTAAGTTCAATAAAAATTTCTGACTTCGTAGTTGAAAAATTAAATCTTGGACTTAAGAAATGTTTATTTAATACTTTTTAATGAATATATAGAATATATCAATTTTTACGGATTAATAGCGTAATAATCCGTCGACCGGCAAAACTAATCATTCATATTTATAATATTGATTTATTGTTGTTTTGGGGTTTAAAGTTTGAAAAAGTTATAATTTGATAAAAGAAATACAAAATCCTAATGTTTGGAACGCGGTAGAGATGAAGATGAAGGATTCGAAGGAATACGGTAAATTGCACAAAACGAGTTGCAGACATGTTCTGAATGCCTGTATCCATCTGTGCTATATGCGGGAGGGGGTGGAGGTGGAGGAACAGGGAAGAGGTGGAGGTAGAGGGACAGGGAAGAGGGAGTAAGGGTAAGTTTGTCGTTACTTTGTCGCACCGTGAAAATCGGGATGAATAGATGATAAACAGGCATGTAATGCCACAGCAGGACACGTGGTTGAATATGTTTGTCGGCACACACGCATAAATGCCTGTATATGTCGATGTATGTATAGGTGCCACTAACATGTGATAACAATCACAAATGGTGAGATTTGATGTGACGAACAACCACGACAATGACACTCGAGTGATGGCAAATGTAGGATGATAGTTCATTTGTTGAGAATTTAGACCAGAGTGAGTTAGTTCTAAGTTTGGCATGTGTACGTCGTATCAACCTCGTCCGTTCTCCCTCTCAGTGAACGTTGTCTCATCTTTGTTAAAATTCATCATCAACAACCTCCTCCTACTTTCCACCTTCTCCTTCCTGAATCCTGTTTTATCAGTTTCTTCAACAGATCGTCTCCTCTCCCTTTTCCCCATCTTTGCTTTGTTCATTTCCATAAAACATGCACAGATACTTGATTGAAGGAAAACACACACCATCTCCCATTATTCAGTACATTTTGAGGGGATAGTACTCCATTTTTGTCGGCAAATGCCAATTAATTCTAATATATTACACTTTTTTTGTAGAAGCCTTTTTGTAAGTTAAAAAATTGAACTCTTATCGGCATAAACTCAGAATTATTACTCCTATTTCCCACTCAAGCAATTAGGACTTGCTCACTAACTACAGCTTTGAATATTTAATTGATGTAGTGAAAATGAGAACAAAATAAAAGTGAAAAATGGAAATCAATGAAGTTTAGTGAGACCTGAAGTTCATGGAGTTAAAATTCGGATTTCGGTATCTTTTAGGGCAAATAGGAAAAAAGATCAATGTTTGATATTGAAAATGACGAGATTTGTCGTCGAGATTTGTGGTTCTGCGACAGTTCAAAATGAGCATTATTCGCCCATTTTAAATAAACGATCTTTGACAAATGCAAATGCGATGATGGTCGACGATGTCTTCCAGCTGTCCGTATCCACGCCCTCTAGTCCCTTTATCTTCATGTTTCCTTATCCATATCCTAGATAAGTGGAACCTTCCGAACTACCCAGTACAGTCCTTCACTCCGTAGATGACCAAAACTTTTTGATCTAATGAAATTGATATCAGTTTATTAAATTTAACTTGCCTGACTTTCCAATGACTTGCACTAACATGGTTGCAGATCATAATTTCTGAAACGTGCATCCAACACCATATGGTGCCATTTAAATAGTACGAAATATGCAAATTTTGGTAGCATATTTTATTCACATAATAGAAAATTGGAAATTCATTAATACAATCAAGTAATATAACAATCTGTTACTTGTTAACTGAATCAATGTCTAAGTGCAAGAAAGATACCAGAAAGTCTTGCTGATAATTTTGATATCAGATATTTCCCGTTTTAAAGCATTTTTCTGATTTTCCATGCAACATAAGCAGGAACCATCATAACATACTGCGCCAAATATTGATGCTTTAATAAGAGAGATAGGCCAAACAGAGAAATCTGTTTCTCTTTGACCTTTGATCCCAAAATTCTTGAGACCATGTAGTAGTATGCTGCAGTAATTTTTTTGTAATACTGTTCTGATCTCAAGATGTAAAACAAGTGACAATTCATTAACATACTTTGTTTGGTTTTCTTAGCAAACTTACCTTAAATGCGGGCTTCTTTCATTCTTTTTACTTTCCGCTTAAATATTCTTAAAATATACAGTTTTCTAATGACAACCAAATTGCTTGTAGAAAAAACATGCTAATTAATCTAAACTTCCGACTTTCCATTTTCTCTTTTCAAGAATGGAAGAAAAGGAGAAGGTGGAAAAAAATAGTAATATCAGGCAAATTTAATCCGATTTCCGCAATCGGAGGAAACGGAACAGCAGAAATTATTTCTTTTTGAACGACTCTATCCGATTCGTTAATGTTTCTTTCGGCACTACAATTGCTGAAGCAGCCGAAACTGATGAAATTTTTTTGCTTTACTGGTTGCGTTACGGTCAACTGTTAATGATTGAAGATTTATCTCATAAGAAATACGAATATTCATCATCGAAGAACAAACGAACAAATGAATTAGGAAAATATTGCTGCCTTGTACCAAATTGTTAAATCATTGATATTGATCAGCTAACCGTGTCCTCATTCATTCTGAAAACTATTTATCAGGAGTTATTCGTGATGCTAACAACACTATAGTCTTTGTGATATCTGAGACAATAGCTCGCACAGAATTCAAACTTCTTGAGTTAGCTATGAAAACTTTTAATTAGTTTCTAGGAGCGCTATACATTGTTTTTTTTTTGATTGTTAATAAAAGAATAAAAATTCAAAGAAAAATCAGTGTGGAGTATACCGCTCTCAGAACTTGTCTACTACCTAAATATTTTCAATATACATCAAATTGCTTTATAGACCATTTAATGAATCGTTAGCGCATTATACACTTTTAAGAAATAGCCGCCAGAAATCTTAGAAACTATTACACGGAATGTTTTGCAATTCTTCCGAATTGATAGAACAACCTTGATACTGCCATCAGTTGATTGTCGGAATGAAATTGTGGAATTGCAACTATTAAATAACAAATCTAATAAAAAAACGAACAATGCCACCATAAGTCAGTGAATTTTTGATTGACTGAAAGATTCAGAATTAAAAGAAAACAAGTACATTGATAATGTTAAAAATTCAAAAACTCTTTCGTTAGAAAAATCATACTAATTTTTTGCTACTCACTTCCACAAGTACGTCTATTACTACGTCTTGCACCATCGATTTAATCCCTTAATTGTTGTAAATTATGGAAAGTTGACAGATGCAATGACATCTATCATATAATAATACTGAGAAAGTGGTTATTTATACTATTATTGTTGTTTCACAATCTCTACGCAACTGCTGCAATAACTTCTGCTTCTTCCCGTCATCAATACGTTCCAAAAATAATTCATTCTTTTGGTACTCCCCACAATCATTAATTCATACACCAAAACCACCCGCAATGTTATGCGAAATGTATAGCATTAATAAAGCTATAATCATAAACAAATTTATTAAGTGAAACATTCTAATAATTATTGTAGAAGCCATTCTCAGAAGCTAAGAAATGATCGGAATTTTTATTTAATCGTCTGATCTAAATTTACAAAATACCGATGATAGTGTGGAAAGTATTTGTTAAAAAAATGTCAATAAAATTCAGCGAAAATCTAACAATATTTACTATCGATCTTTATAATCTTAACCATTCTTCACGAAGGTAAGATGTGCATAGCAATTTAGTTTTAATCATACAAGATATATTGCCCTAATATTGCAGATTACCAATCCCGAGCATTAATTCCTGCATTTCCTTAAGCCATTTCTCAAATCTCTCCATACACTGATTTTCAAATAAAATAAACTTGACCTTTGAGATTTCGAAACCGTTTATTTTGCTTGCATTAAAGAAAATTCAAAATTTTCATATGCGAAAAATTTTAAGTGATTGCCAATCATTAAATTGGGCGCAAACTGTTTGAGTGTTATTGGTAGCTAGAAAATTTGCAAAACTCTTTTAAATGACAATCCCAAGGATCTATTAAAAAAGATTTAATTAGAAAAATTAAATCCTGTTAGTCTGTAGATTTAAAATTATGGAGACTCATCCAATGTTTCTGCTGCCTTAGAAAGTCACGATACAGTAATGCAGGGAAACGAATTTTCTTCATCAGACACGTGAATGTCTGTTGTAACCCCTGCCAGGTCAACAGTTCAAAGTGAAATTAAAGTTAGACGAAACACAGGTAGTGGTCGCAATGTGTGTAAGCGAAAAGGCGGAATGGTATTTTTTTATGTGTGCAAATGATGCTGAGAAAGGCACTATTGCAAAGGGTATGGGATATGGATCATAGAGGCATTTAGCATCCCCTTTAATTAGACATCAAACGCATAAAACTTATTTCTTCGGTGCAAGAAATGACTGATAAAAATTGATGGAAGGGCTGAAGACAAGAGATGGGACAGTTAAGAGGTCAGGGTTGGAGAGCTAAATGCTTCACATGAACGATTTACCGATTTGTGCTGTTGATGGTCAATTACTATTTCACTTGACACTTCAAAGCCTTGGAACCGTCTTTCAGTTGATGTTATCAGTAGCAACTTTCCTAGCCTCTCTACGCAATATACTTTCATCTCTTTTACCGAAATGAAGCTTTTCTTCCATGACAATCCCGAATTTATGCAAAAATAAATCATTCGGCAAGTTTACAAGCTCTTTTTTATGTCGCCTCGGTCCAAGTTTTAAAGATTGCACGAAGAAACCATAAATGTCCATCACTCATTATTCAAATATACATCCATGAAAATGAGTCGATCAAATCACGCTTTCAAATTTAAAAATTTTTCTTATTTGTCACTGTAAATGTCATATAATTGTTTTGAAAGATAAGAAAACACAACTGTGCACGTGAGATTACTAGTAGTTCTTGAAGCGGGCAGAAATTATTGTGAAAAACTTTTTGTTAGGTCCATGAAAAACAAAATAAACCAAAGCACTCATTATTTAAACGTACGTTTCTTTGACGTCTTTCTCAAAATTCTTGTAAAAAATGAAATTTTGTTTCATTTTTAAGTATTCTTTCATCTTTTTGCAAATGTAACATCATTGCATCAAGGAAACTGAACTGATGACGGCATTTGTGGTAGTGACTTAATAATTAGTATGTAGAACCCTTAGAGGAGCCTCCTGCATTGCCCATTTCTTCTAAAATACTTTCTCTTTCAAGTTTAAAGGCTTAAATGCGCAAGTCTACCAAATTTTAATAATATTAATGATCTGTGTATCAGAGTCATATTTGAAATCAAGACTTGGAGAAAAAAGTTCTCAAAATAGACAGTTCCTTGTACTTCAACTAGATATAACTTTAAAAAATAAACTTGTGCAACATCATGGGTAGAAAAAAGGAAAATTTTAAGTCTATTTCTGTTAAAACTGTTTAAAAAAAATAAAATTTCAATCAAAAATGACGGGAAACACCTTTAAATTAATAATTCCTTAGAAATCCCAAATGACACACATTCGCGATACCTCTGTGTACTCGAATAAAATTTGCTGTTAATGAAGAGCAGAATCCTAATAAAACAAATCGCTGCCATAGAGTCGATACTGAGTATCTTGAAAACTATTGAAAAGCCAACACCGTGTAAAATTGTCTCCAACACACCATTCTCGTAGCAAACTAATATGGCATTAATACAAAAGACACGTTGTCAGAAAAATAAGTGCCGTCACGGCTTTAGGCCTTCCAATTTTGTTTTTTCAAGAACATTTCTTTCCGTTATTATTCCTGACGCTACCTCACGCTGGTTTTGGAATAAGTCCGTTTTATGCACGACATCTCTATGCATCTCAACGAAACTGTTCCACTTAATTTCTGACTTCCGAATGCTTCTTAAAAATTATAACTTTAAGAACATCAAGACTCACTTGTCGTTTTATCAACACTATTTCATTCAGATTGTACGGTACCTTAGAATAATTCGAGGCGTCAGAATATATTCGTTTTCTATGTAGTAATAATCACTATTAGTCTAATTGCTTTCGTAGTGGAAATCAGCTATCATCCATTTTTCAGTTTAGAATTTTCTTTACACAACTTCTTATATTAGAGTCTCGATCATCATCATAAGAAGCGACAAATTCTTCTACCGCTTTCAAACATCTAGATTGACTGAAACTATGCCTCCCTTATTGTGATTATTGTATTTCGTCATGATTAATCAAAGTTTAGAAAGGTGGAATTGTAGCCATTCACAAATAGTGTGCGCTCATTTTATCAAGACGAGAAAAATCCTGATCACGCATTAATAGTTAGAACCTGCAGCGGGTTACTTGTATAATTCAGAGATTCCTGCTAGAACAACCCATAATACCACCTAGCAACTGCCAATCTCTTTCCTTCAATATACACCCATGCCATCTGGAAAGAGAACAGCATTACAACAGTTCCCAAATTAGTAACCATATGTCAGCCCTTCTTAAATTCAGAACTTACTAGTGACTTTATGAACTGTAACATGAATAAGCCTAGGACTAGAGCATGAAACTTTTCCCGAAACTAAACACAAATATAAATCCAGCACGCACCTGATATATGGAACTTTCGAATAATCGCTGGACAACCAACACTACTGCTACATAATGGGATTTGGAACTGTTCAAAATACGGTAATTCATTTGTAAACGAAAATAGACAACGGAAATTCTTGCGAATAGATAATATCATTCGAAGATGTTACATATGAAATATAGAGCTACAGCGGAAATAAAGCACAGAAATCTTAAGTGAATTGAATGAGGATGTAACTCTAAGCAATATTTCAGAAATTGAAAAGCTCGAATTCCGAAAAAATAAAGAGAAAACAACAATTCACTAACAGAAACAACGTATTTTGGTCCACCAAAATCCATTTATAAAGTTTTACAGACAAAAATAATTTAAAATATGACTAATAATGACCAAATTATGGAAAATATCAATAGGAAACATTATAACAGAAAGTATCCACAACCCTATGAGCAGTGAAAAACGTTACACCCCAGGCAAGGTAACGGAGTAGATATAAAAATGTCTTTGGTTATGCTAGAAAATGGGTACGCTGCACTATCAATCATATTAATAAAACTAAAGCAAATATTGCACTTCTTCAAGAAAATGTATTGTTTCATAAAACTAAAAGGAATAAACAATCTATATCCATCAAAGAAAAAAAAAACATTCAGAGATCACTTTTCATTACAATCAGTTAGAAAACCATTTATATCCCAGTATTTTTGACCCCAGAACTGACAAATGAGGCCCTCGAAAGCCAACGATTCTAAAAATTTTTAAAACCACTAGTCCTTCTTCGCTAAGCAATATAGTAATAAGAGATATTGACTTACACACAGATCTAGCTTTTTTAACTTCCCAGTACTCTAGAAAAAGTAGAATGAGTTTTAGTACTTTAGACTAAATCATTCTTTATAAAATCGTTGATAAATAAACAAATAATTAAATAAGAGAAGTAAAATTGCATTAATGATTAACGAAGATAATAAAGTGAAAAAAATTAGAACCAGTGATGGCTATAAAAATATCCCATGGATAACATCTATTAAATGAAAAATGGTTACCAGTACTGCATATATTGTATGAAATGCATCGTCATTTGTGTATCACTTTAAGAAAATTAGTTCTTACTTTTATGAAGTCTTAATTACTTAAACTATTGAATAATGGCGACATATACGAATTCCATTCATATCTGTAGATCATACCCAGCTATCGCCACCCGTTAGGCCACAACGTTCACTGCGCTTATGTACTGAAGCGTATAGTGGTTCACCAGCCTTAAAATTAGCTCTTATTCACATCGTAAATAGAAGCAAGAAGAAAAAACATATTCAAGCAAATAAGCGCAAAAAAATTGGTTTACGAAAAAAGATTTAAACTTCATCTGATGGAATAAGTAATTTTATAATATAGCTCGCATACAAAATTTGTGCAATGTTTCGTTTGCTGTAAAATTAAATGTTTACACACCACCATACTAGTACCAATTGAGTAATTTCCAAACATTATTTTTTATAAAAAATAAACCTGGTTATGAGATCTAAATGAATGTATCTTGCTATTACGACTTTGTAAAGAAAGATTTTGTGAATTACTCTCAGGAGAAGTCTCGCCATAAGCAGAACCTTCCGGCGCACTTGCCTGCAAGAAATTTTTGTCAAATGGATACTGGGCCGGGCCTGACTTTAACACAAGTTTGCTAAAATAACACGATTTGATTCGATCTATCCAAAATATTCAAAGGTTAAGACTTCAGGTTATGAAAAACAGTCAAATGAAAAATTACGTAAGACAATCATGTGTTAATTAGCATACCCTACTATCCAATGTATCATATCGTCCAGTTCCGCATGTGCTTGCATTGTCATCAAAATTTTCACTTTTTAAATGTGTTGGTCGCTCAGCGCCTTGTGATGATATTGGTCGAGATAAGGTTATCGTATCACGGGCACGAATTGTTGTTCCCGAATAAAAGTCTGACTCTTTCAAACCGTTTCGTTTGAAGCCATCATGAAGTTCTTTGTGCTGCCACATCAGGTAAAGAACCTGTAAGACGTAAGCGGCCTTATCAGTTCTTATCCGACATACCTGATCGGTTATAGTCATCTACATCTGTTACTCACTTGTTCAATGTCGATTCAGTAAAAGAATGTATAGATAAGACTGGCGAGAATACCTTGTAAAGAACTAAAAAGCCAAAAAAAGAATTTAGACAACCTGCGACGCATATTTACAAATACGAATGCTGTATATAGGATGTGAACTGGCTAACTTCCGGAGTCTGTCGGTTCCTCCACACTCATGGATATTCCTAAAACAACACACAGATGCAATATTGGAAAATCATACTTACTTCGTTTTAAAATGAAAATGACATCCAAAATAAGTTTCCTCAATACTTTAAAAATCTGACTGCGGGAGCCCAGAGAGATCAGGAACCTTGTAAAGTCTGCGGAATGCTTGACAGTTTCAAACAGTATGCCCAAAATTGCTCCAATTGTTGCATCGCTCACATCTGAATCTCGAAATTGTTGATCAGCTTGCGGTAACTTTGCGACTAGGTCTTTCATCGCATATTTTCCAATCAATTCACGATTCCGCTATAATTGATGCATTTCCTTATTTCCAGTAAATCAGCACAATATTTCATTTAAGGTTTGACCCGAAACACTAGGAACTTAGTACCAACACTATTTTTGACTTTTATAAGCAAAAATAATTCAAACCTGGACAGGTTCTAATAAAGTATACATAGTAACCTGATCAAGAGAAAGGTTTCGTAACGCTGTTGTTACAGCGCAAACAACTTTGTCGTCGTTCAATCGTAACAGTTCCACAAGCACAGGCAAACCTTTTTCTGTACGTATACAAGCCCTGACATTAATTGATGGCTCGAAATGACACGCAGCAAGGTTCTGTATTGCACCGGCACATGCCTAAAAATTCATATTTACAAGATTTCTCAATGAGACAAGTGCATATTGGTCAAAGAAGAGATATAAAATGATGACTTTTAAACTTATTCCAAGAAAAATCACCTCCAGAATTTCAGGGTTTGACGCTTCCTGCAACAACTTAAGATATAGTTTTACCAACTGAGGCTGCCATAATAATTCAGCTTCCTACAAAATCTTTTTATTTAGAACCAATTTTATTCACTTATAAACAATCAATTATGTATTCAAACAAAATTCACGAGAAAAGAAACATAGAGATTGCACGCTCCACATGCACAGGATAATTTTTTCTGTAACATAGATCTTTCAGTCAATGCAAAATTGCTAAGGACATTGAAATAAAAAAAAAAGAAAATGTACCGCTATACTTTCTGATCCATTCATTGCAGAACTTTGTACAGTTTTCTTCTTTTTACTAGAGTCTTTCTTCTTGGTTTTAGGACTTTCTGAAGAGGCCAATTTACTGCGTTCTCGTTGAATATTTTCAAAATCAGCTTTAGGGTTGTAATTTTCGTCCTTCACTTCTTGAATTCTGGACAAATACAAACTGTTTGTCACCGAAATTTTCTTATGTGGTAATAAATTAAAGATTTTAAAGTAAAATAAAACATACCGGTAGCTCAGATTACGTAAAGTGCACACAACATTTTCGACAGTACGTGTATCAATATGATTCCTCAAGACCGCATGATGCAAATAGTGTACGAGGCTTTTAATCAGACCAGGACATCCACGAAGTATTTTCCGGGCATTTGAAGAAGCAGCCGACACATTCCTGGAAGTCTACGACGTTTTCTTCATTCCAAGTTGAAAACAATAACCGCATTATGAAAACGAATGAAATCGTTGCAATATTTTAATGCAATGGTGCCGCAAAAAGCTCCTTCAAATACTGAAAACCTGCCTCAAAACACCAGTTCCGTTTTTGAACATATTGATGCTATGTGACATATTGCGTCCATCTTCTGCATTATTTCCAGTCAATCCAGAACCAGGTACAACAATACGTTGATTTATTGGTTCCGAAACATAATTAAGTATTGTTTGCTTCAAGTCCTGCAATTTATCATTCCATTTGTTCTCAAAATCATTGCATAAATGTATATCACAAATCCTTTTCAAAATCATAGTCAATCAAAACACCTACATCACAACTTGAGAGATTCCACAAAGTAGCAGTAACTTCCTCCATCACTTGCGCATCGTGAGTATGCCTTAACAGAGCAGCTAAAGCAACGATTCCACCTGCGTAATTAATGGCACGCTAAAAAAAATTTTAATAAATTTGAAGGAAAAAAATTTTATAAACTGCCGTGCCCATATACAGAAACCCCACTTTGTCCTGAACATCACTTTCTAGAACTTTAACCTTATTTTCATCATTTTCTTTTCCGAAAGACAAATTCTTCAAGCAACCGCAAACATTTTTTTGTATATCGGGTACATCGCTGCCAAGTAAACGGACAAGTTTCGGAATTCCATCTAGTTCTCTGCAAACCAAATTATCTCAACATAAATCAAAACCTATTTCTAATTTTTTTTCTACAAAAACAGTCACCTTGTTTCCTCTTTGATAGCATTATCATTATAAGTCAAATGCTGTAAGTAACCGGATGCATTGAGTTGCTCAACCTTATTTGAACTATCCAAATATTCAATCACCTCTCTCAGCGTTGGATCCCTCCAGTGCACTAAAAATTTCAAGCATCTGTCACTCAGAAAGTGAATTATAGTATTTCAAAAGCAAGTTATCTGGAGAATAAATTGAAAAGCTAACAACCGCCTCTTCCCTGAACAAATTTCCTATGTATCGGTGGTGGAGAATCATCACCATCAGGCAAAGGTGGCGATTCGTGTACAATTTCATCCTGAAGCAGTGGAACAGTTCCATAAGTTGCTGTTTCCACGTAACTATCATTGCCATCTAAAAACAAAATTGACTGAAAAAAATCACAAAGCCTGCAATGCATTTTATAAATAAAAATCCAACTGCAAAAAAACAACTATCATTAAAGCAATTACTGTAACATATTCCTGTGTGTACTCTTGGAGAAGGATCTGATGGTACTGAATAGCCAACAGAATTGCATGCTATAACACGAAACTGGTAATCATGGCCGAGTATGAGGTCACCAACTGCAAAACAACATTTATACGCTATAATATACCTCTTAGTGGCATGTCAACCTCAATTATAATACGTTAAAAAATTTGGCATATAAATAACTGTGCCCCATCATGATGTTCGCAAACAGCTATTAGTGTAGTAGTCAACAGCATTATCGAATCGTACATAAATCGTACATGCTAAAGAACACAAAGATGTGAAAAATCACAATCCTTAATTTGCACTCCTTTTTACGTTGAAACACACATTTTCAAGAAATATGAGCATTTTCTTGAGAAAGCCAAGTAGTGCAGAAATCACTAGTAGAATTAACAGAAATAAAATATTCCCGTTTCAAAATACCTGTCATTTTGCAAGAGCGAATAAGTGTTTCATTAACCCTGTACCACTCAGCATCCTGCTGATGGTCTCGAAATTCAACATCATAACCCTGGAAGAATCGAAAACTATTTTTGAAGACTGCCAAAGATGACAGAAAAATTTTTTCAGCTTTACCTGTATCGGTAAGGAACTAGCAGCCGGAAACCAACAAAGCGTTACACGATCGCCGTTGCCGAAGTCGACATATTCTGGTGGTTGTGGTTTTGCTGGAACTCCATGCAAGACTCCAGATTTGATCGAGGGTCGCAGCTGTACAACATCAGAAACTGCTGAAGGCGCTGATACACTACCATCACGAGCACGTGCAATTACGCGAAATTCATAGGTAGAATTTGGACGAAGACATTCCACTAAAAGCAAAAGCATTTTACTTTTTTTTTAAAAAAAAGTTAACAGGAAAATATCTCATTTTGAGACATTCCGTAGAAATTTGGATAAGACATTATAAACAAGGTTTCTAAAATTACCAGTATAGGATGTGGTCGAAACAGCCGTTGTCGCGGTGTACCATAACGGATCACCAATTTCCCGATATTCAACAATATATGAAGCTGGAGATTCATCTGGTGACCCACCTTCTGCCCAGTGTAGTCGTACCCAGTTTAATTCAAGCTCCCCTATCTATGAAAATGGAAAAATACGTAACAGTAACTATGATGCTGTTCCAGAAACAAGTTTGCTGTTTCCTCACAAACTAATCATGGATTTTTTACAAACCTGTGGTTGTCCAGGAGGAGAAAAACTACTTTCTGTCTTCGTCATAGGCAGAATACGAGACGGAACAGGTGGTTTCAATCGAATAAAACCGGACGAAAGACTTGGCTCGGATGGACCATCGGCAGTTTTCGCTATCACTCGGAACTCATATTCCCCATTCGGCTTCAAGTTTAGTACTGAAATCCAGAAGGCAATTAAATTAATGATCAAGAAGGTAATTCCAATGTCAGAAAGTTAACTAAAGAAACACGTAATTGGTGATGAATCAAATGCCTTTTTATCAAATCCTTTATGGACTGTCATTCTTGAAGAATGTTAATAATGGACATAACTAGTATCAATCAATTAAAGTCCAAACCCTCAGTTCTGCATGCCGTTATTAGATAATCATTTGATTGTATCCAGTTACTGCCACCAGTACGATAACTGACCTACAAACAGAAAAATGAAGAAGAAATCAGCGAAATCAAAATAATTGATGAAAACTATTTAAACAGGTTATCTTCCTGTAACTTGCTTCAGAGGTCTTTAGCAATTTTTATTAACAATACAGTGATTTCAAATTAAATTCAAAACTTGCTTCGTAACCAGCCACAGGTGCAGAGCCAGGATTCGCGATTGCTGGCGCCCATTCTAATACAATGCGATCAGAATCAAGCAGCAGCACGTAAGGTCGACCAGGCGCCGCCCCCTTCCAACCATCTAAAAAATTGAACCATAGACTTCGATCCCAACCATAGGTTACTAGAAAATAATAATATATACTTACTAAAATCAGAATGTAAGTCATAATCCAGTCGCAGCTGCACGCTTGCCGAAGTGGCTGAAGGCATGCCACGACCTGCCGAATTAACAGCAATAACTCGTATTTTGTACTCAACATGAGGATTGAGATCTTTAACTAAAAGTAAATTACTATAAATTAAGAAGTTAAATAACCTTCCGTAATTTGGTTTCAAACAAAAGCTGGATGCAAAACAACATCTTTGACAAAAATCATAAAATGTAGTAAGTTCTTTAAAAATATTCCACAGCAGTACACACAAAAATTAATGATTTTAACAAACTAACACTTGTAAGGAGAAATCTCAAGCACATACTTCTAAACCTGTTTTCCTTGATCAGATCTTCATGAGTGAGATACCAGTTAGAAGTTCCAATTTCACATATTTCAACCTGAATGGTCTTATCCAAATTAAAATCGATGATGTCCTATAAATCCAGCTTATTGTGTAAATAGTGGATTACCTGGTAACCGATAACAGAGCCAGCTCGCCCTTGCTTATCTGGACATTTCCATGTCAAACCAATGTCGTAGCTAGTCACATCAGTAATCTCCGGAACACCGGGAGCACTTGGAACGTCTGGAAGACTTATTTTAATAATGAACGGCTTAGAGTAAAAGTATGATTGCACATAGAAAAGAGTGCGTACATAAGCTTACTATAGAAACCATTGTTTTTGATTCTTAAATTTCGATTTATCGATGGTTTTGGCTATTCCGTTTTTCCAGACCAAAATAAGTCGGTAACCTCACGCCGATACAAAGCTGGCGAGTAAATTCTGTGCATCCAGCCAATAAATTGTTACAAAAAAATTACCTTGTAAAGCATAACATTCAGTTTCATGGAAAGAACTCGGCGCAGGCGGTGGTGCATCATAAGCAACGTCACGTCGATAGGAAACATCATCTGTGGCAAGAACAATATCAGAAGAAACAATTTACTACGTATTTAAAGTGCATTGCAATTTGGATATTTATCACCTCTTATTAATTTCACAGTGTGGAACAAAAATATTTCGTAAAATCCACTGCCTGACTGTGATTACCATGTTCATAGGGCGGAGTTGTACGTGTAACTGGTAATGGGCTTCCATCTGCATCGAAGAAATATTCAGCTTCTTGATTAGCAACAGGTAAATGGCGTACCGATCTGGTTGTTGTTACTTTAGTGACGCGTGTTATCTGCAAGTTGTCTGAAGATCAATATTTCGACTGCACGATGAACATGTTGCACCAGATAGAGTAAAGTGGAATAAATTAAAGCAAGATACTTCAGAAATTAATGTGCGTAAGTTATATGACAAAGCCTAACTTTTTTTGTTTGAGATGAATGTCGCTCAATATCACCATTGTGTTCTTTATTTATCAAACGAATATCGGGTGTCGTTTCTTCGGGAGGTTCATCATAATGCGACTCATAAGTGTAGGAATATGTTGAACCACGTGCACTGGTTGGTCCAGCTAATGTTTCGGATAAATACGTTGAAGGAAGTCTGAAATTGATAAATTTCATTTAACAGTGAAATCTGTTAAATTATTAGTTTGCAGCATGCACTATAACCATAAAAATTGTTTCAAACTTCTATAGTAACAATTTAGAATTTCTTTTGTACTTGAAAAATTACATTGATTGTTCATCCTTCTTCCTCAGCTTCCATGTCTCTGCTACTGCTGTTTGAGGTATTGTGCTACAACATTTATTGAAGATTTGAATAGAAAAAGGCATTCACATCACATTGTAACTGGTAAAAAATATAAAAGGACTTGCTAGCTGTAAAATATTCTAGATTTCCTAGGACAGTGTCTTTTGGCCTAAGCAGTTAGTGTGAAAAGCATCAGTCTACTTTCTAGTCTACTTTACATAAGTCTACTTCATCAGTCTTTTACTAAAACCCACGCTTTGCTGAAATAAAACATACCTTACAAGAGTGTCTACTTGTTCCGATGTATACACTTCTGTCAGCCGACTCTTCTTTTCGTGCTTTACGGTATGTGCAGGGGAAAATGAGGTGAGCTCGTGATCCTCCTCTGGAATAGGCTCCATCTGAAACATAATAATGCAAGTGATTTGTTAGCAAAGAAGTTAGATGTGTAAGTTGCACGCTACAGCTGAAGTGGATGAATCACAAATAAGAGTTACCATATTAAACAAGTTCACAAACTGAATAACAGACTGACCTCCTCCCTCCTCCTTCCCCATCTCCTCTTCTTTCTTTTACCAATTCATCCCGATTCAACAGCTTAATGTTTGAAGTGGGCATCCCTCCGAACAGTCCGTTTAGCCGACTGCTGTTGACCTTTGCCTAGATGAAACTATGCGATCTGAATCATTACTCATACTTCGCCCATTGAAGTAAATGAACCCGTAAAAATATATGGAAGCAAAGTTAATGGAGATGCAAGGTTATGCAGTTCTAATGATCAATGAAGCTTCCTCACACTTTTGTACGTACTTGTTTGAGATTCGAGTTTAAGACCAAAAAAAAGTAAAATCTCGAAAATCACGCAGTCCGTATTTCCTATTCTTTTCCATTCAATATAACTTTCCGTTTAACTTCATGCATAATCTAAAATTATAGACCCTTTCAAGTTCAGCTCATAGCCCCTGACCCAGGTATATATATTATCATAATGAGAGAGTAGTAAAGATGGTATGTTGTTAAAGCACATATGAACATGTTCCCGCATGTTTTAAACATGGTAGAATAATAAATAAATAAATAAGTCAATAATAATAATAATAATAATAATAATAATAATGATAATAATAATAATAATAATAATAATAATAATAATAATAATAATAATAATAATAATAATAATAATAA
>JABVXW010000277.1:0-71975 GCA_013365375.1 Litomosoides brasiliensis | reverse complement strand
GTTATAACAAAAGTAGTAGATGAATGTAGCGGTCATGTATCAGAATTTTGATACTGTTATTATTCTACTTAAATGAACTGATTCAGCTAAAAATTATGAACTTTCCGGAAGCATTTAGAATTCAATTTAACACCACTCTACCTTTTCTGGATTGATCATCTAGTTTCATCACTTTACAAGATTAGAATATTTAAATACCATGGCACTCTGCTGCGTATGCTTATCAGAGCTTGTTAAATGTTATTACTCCATGTGAAGAATGGCATCGACTTCGATAATACATTAGCATAAAAAGTGAAATGTGCTGGTATCTGTTAAGCAACAAACAGCATAAGTATCAGTCTCGACGTAGCGTTAATAGCGTTAATAGTGTGAAATTAGATATTGGAGTCACTAATCATATGTTTATATCTGCAGAAGAAAATCCTACATAAAAATAAATATTAAATGAACCTTCCAAAACGGGCAAAGGAACAAAACTTTCAACAAAACAAATCAGCATCTCAGGTAGTCCAAATGCGCCTAGACAAGGCATTACTTTAAAAGCGAAAAAATCCCTTTGATTTGAGGTCTCCAATCTGTCTCTTTGCCACGCATTTGTCAACTAATTCATAGCGTGGAATACGTTTAACATCACCATAACCAACAACAGAAGGACGTTTCGACAGCATACGTTCGGCTATCCTCTTGATGTCATTGTTTGTTATCCGATCTAATTAATGACTCTTATTAAGGATATGCTAATATGTATAAGATATAACATGAACTTACACTTTTTCACTAGCAACTTTCGGCTAATTGAAGTTATAATTATACTAATGAATATAATCTGCACCAAATGAATTTTCAGTGTCAGAAAATAGAAATGGTAGTTACCGATTCTTTCAACATATTCACTTGGTTTTCGTCGAAAACCATGCCCCAGAACTTGTCGAGCTAAATCTTCAAACATAACAGGTCGTACTTCTAAGTTCATCATTAGCTGACTCTTCAACTGAGTCTTAGCCCGAGACAATTCCTCTTTTTCTGCTCCCTCAGGCAGCCGCAAAAATTGTTCTAGTATCACCCTAGCTGTTTCGTCAATCTAAAAATTAATTTAAAAAAAATTAACAATGTGACACTAACAAATAAAAATCAGTAAACTATGATAGAAAAATGAACCCGTGATGGATCGCTAGATGCTTGAATGTGGAAAATCCCTGATTCTTTGTAAGCGTGGTTATAAGCAGTTGCATTATACATCCAGTGGTGCCTGAAATCCAGCAGTATTAGCAATTATATCCTGCAAAATTTTTAAGAAAAACACAGCAGTATTTAGCAGGAAACACATAAACGCGTGAAATAAACCTTACTTGTTTAAGACGTCAACGTATAACCTCGTATACATCCCTTTGCCCGGTCCACCAGCGCTAAAACTACCACCTCCTCCCATTAATGACTGCAAAACGCAGAAAGCTACAAAATCGTCATCAAGATATCCACAACTTTCAAAACCAAGAACGAAGTGAGCAAGGTTAGGATATGGGGTTGGACCAAGAGCCATACAGCTTAGATCTTTCGCAACCTGAAATATGATAAATTCATAGCCTTTAGTACCTCTAAATACTGTTGGGATCCTGGACAATATTCAGTAATGTGCACTATGGTAGTAAGAGTTATGCGGTAGAACTAAATTGCGGTATATATTTAGAATATACTTACAAGTTTTTCTCCACCCGTATATTGCGCAAATGAATCATCTATTGGAGGCCTTTTTTCAAGAAGTAATGATGGATCTTCCGCCCAAGCGGTTTTCGAATCATCAAAAAGTTCTCGCGATAAAGAAACTAAAGCATCATGATCAACACCAACACCTGAAAAATTTAAAACTGTGTGCGTTCGATATAATGGTGGAAGTTGTATCCATTAAATCATTAAGGATATTTGGAAGCTATACTACATGTAAAAAATTTGAAACATACGCTGCACGGAAAAATACTAAGTTTTATCATTCGAGATAGGGAAGGAAAAACTAAAAGCCCCACAAATACATATTTACATTATAACAAGTTACTTTATGAGATATCTAATCATAATAAAACACTATACAATTTTTAATACAAAAAAACTTAGTAATAACAAGATACGGCGCGTCTAAAAAAATAAAATATTTACCGGCAACTACTATGCGATTTGGTTTGTAGTATTGTTTCATAAATGTATAAATATGCTCTTGATTTATGTTCATTATACTTTCCTCGGGGCAATATTTGGTGAAGCCCAAAGTATTATTCTTATAAGCAGCCTGCAAAAGGAAAACTTAGTATTCTAAATCTTATAGTACTAAAGCTCAACCTCGATTATTCAGACTAATTCAATTCAATTCATTTTAACTCACTCCATCAAAATTCATTCAATTTTATTAATTTATTGAAGTATAAAAAACTACAGCATGTATCCAATCGGTAAGTAAAGGCTCGCATTCCGGTTTCGAATTCATATCTTTGTTTTCGAAATCGATGATCAGTCGAGCGTCTTCTATCTGTAAAATTTTATCATTTTATTCTAATTCTGCATAGCAGAACATGGAAATTTTGTTTCCAAACACAGGAGTTATAAGAACTTCAGGCTTCAACAGCTCATATTTAATATCAATATCTTACATCGCTTGAGTTAATAATTGGCCTTTGCACAGAATCGGCAATCAACCTTATTATATCGGGGAAACCATCGACTTGACATGAGGACGCATAAATAAATGTATCTTTCGTTGACTGGCAATCAATTAATGCACCACGTCGTTCCAATAAACGGAACAAATCTTCCTTAGTTGGAAACGATGGTGTACCCTACAATAAGATTTATTCAAATCTGCCATTTATTTGAAATATATGACAATTAATGTTCTTATATAAAGCACTGTCAAATCTATTTATCACAGATATTCGTACTCTACAAAGTGATTGCATTTTTCAATAAAAAGTTGGGATACAAAAGCAGAAGCAGCGAGAGAATCTATAAAGAAAATTTATGGAAATTGAAAAACAAATGGGAGTGAGTAAATACCGTAAATGCAAGTTTTTCGATGAAATGAGAAGTGCCGAAGGGATAGCCAACTTCATAACGTGAACCGGCATCTATGGCAACTGCAAATCATTCTTGAAAATTCCGAATGAGATATCATCAAGCATTAATTAAAAAACAATATTAAAAAGTCTTGAAAGCTAACAGATAAAGAAATAGCTCAATCAAGAGCATAATACGTAGTTTTAGGAGATTAGTGTTTAACAATATGTAAAGGATTACCACTACCAAATAATACATTATGCTGAATGTTCATTTTGGTTGAATCGATGAGATTACACTCTCTTAAAAAAAGCTGAACAAACCTCCAACAGTGCAGTACATTCCATAATGTGGTTCAGTGGCTACTTTAAGCCCATTTTCCAATATTGTTAATTTTGTATCGAACGGTTTTACGTCATTTTGTTTTAAATATCTTGCTTCTGAAAGTCCGGGTACTGGTTCCCGTAATGACACATCATTGACATCAACAAAATTCTGAAAACAAAAATATCATAATTGAAAAACTACAAAAGATTAAAAAATCACATCAAAATTCTTCCAACTTACAGTTTCTCATTTTGAAGACTCAATGAAATGATTAACTCACCAAGTTTTATATAGTAAATAAGAACAGTAAATAAAGAAAACATACATTTGATCTTTCCAGAAGTGGAGAAGCAGTAGCATAATGAGAAGTTGCTGATCCTTGCTTTCCTTTCGAAGAGAAGTTCCTGCAGTGATCATATACTATTATATATTTAGCATTTGGAAAAATATTTAAGTTTGATGATGATTTATTCCGATAAAAGACTCCTACAACAATCAAACTTATGCCTTTATCTTTCATCACAATTCTGCAATGATCTTATATGATTGTAACAATGACAGAATTATATTTACTCCATACATTTACTGATCTTTACCTAAAACATAAATCTTTGAAGATTACCTTGGGTGTGAACGAGATATTTCCTGCAAAATTCTCGAACAAATTGTATGCAACTTCCACCGCACCATTATCTGAAGTGAAAGTTAATCGTACGTGAGCCAAGAACAATACTTAATTGTTCGAGAATCTGTAACACAATGAAAAAGAATCTGAAAGGAACACAATCAATTTCGAAGTATCAGCTAATGTCTTCCACTCACCAGCCTTAGAAACCTTGTTAGCTTACACCTGCCACTGTCGTCTACTACATGTTAATCTTCTACAGAACTCTGAAGATTAACAATACTAACGAACCCACTCCTCTCTCTTTGCAGACGCTGCAATCACGTCATTTTCACTGAAAGCCGAACGTCAGGGAACACTCCTGCAGTATAAACTATCTTTTACAGCTTAATAATGTTAGAAGTGTGGAGGAGAATGAGTGAAAGAGCATTTGGAATTTTAAGACCGTAAAATCCGAATACTTTTAGGCAGCGCTCGAGCATTTCACTTGCAAAATTAACGTCAACAAAATTGCTATGAATTTCATTGTGAAGTTCTATTTGGCAGAAAAAGGATAAGTAAAAAATTGAAATGAAATTGGAGAAAAGAAAAATTGATAGAGTTGATATTGTAATCGTAGAATGTTTAAAATTTATAAAAAATGAATTTAAATTTAAGTGAATGAAAAGAATTTCAATTAATCATTGCATTGTCTATTTCAGTTTGTCAATTAAATTATCGGATATTCAACGAATGTGAATTCAACTTCTGCCATTTCCTATGTTTGCATTAGTTGACATCGATATTAATGCCTTTACTGATTTTAGTGTGTGGAAACATTTCAATTGTATTTTTTTATTTTCATACTTTTAAGTGAACAGAAAACTATTAGCAAATGGTATTGACTGCTTGAAAATGCATTTCAACATTTTTTTTTTCACTTCAATTTTTTTTTCTTTTCATTGCTGGAATTTTTTTTTACCAAATACTTGTGTGTTACAATCGATATGATAAGATTAGAGTAAATATATCATGATAATAATTGCCAATGAGAGAAAACAACAATGATCGTGGTGATAGTGAACAATGATCGTGGTGATATTAAATATTACGATAAATAATCATTAATGATTATTAATAATAATTTAATGATTAATAATAATTTAATGACTATTACCATCAATAGTTATATGTTAATAATAAACAATTAAAATGTAACTAAATTATAGGTTAGTGAAAAAAAAAATCAGGCAATTATTTATTGGATAATATTTTTTCACACTGTCATACCTATATGAAACGATGTCATATCATATCATTCATGATGAATTCAACAAATAGGAAAGTGATGGAAAATTCTGGAATTAAAGGTATGCCTATACCATAAATGGAAATGACAAATTTACAGTCCTCCTTTTCCACATCCCTCTTCCTCTTCCATCCGTTCATTTTCATTCAATTCAAACTCTTCATCATTTCACCGGAAAAACCAGTTTCAATTGTTAAATGGAACTATTCGTTCATTCATTTTTATGTATCGTCATCATCATCATCATTATCATCATCATCATCATCATCATCATCATTAACCGAACAACATTTACACAATCTCTCCATGGATTTGCAGTAATAGATGAAAAATTGCTTCAAACAGATCAAACATTGCTCCAATTTTCATCAGATCAGAAACGACTAATTTTAACTCATTATTGTTTTCGATATTTTCACGTATTGCATATAGTGTAACTACTGATTATGGAATATTTTTACGTATTGCATATAGTGTAACTACTGATTATGGACTGTTAAAAATATTTATTTTATATATTTTTTTATTTTTTTTTATTTTTATATATTTTATATATTATTTTTATATTTTTATATTATTATTATTTTTATTTTTATTATATTTTTATTATTTTTATTATTTATTATATGCAATCAGTAGTTTAATTATATCATTTCAATTAGAATATTCTTAAGTCTCAAGAATTGTTTCATTTCCTAATTAAATGATAGGAAAATGAAGTTATAATTTTTTTAAATGTTGTAGAATAACGTTGTAAGATTGATTTAAAACAATAGCTTTGTTATTGTTCTTCTTAAATTATCATCTCTAAAGAAGCCCTTCTAAGAAATTATCATTTACACATACAACTGATTTCCATTCTTTTCTCAGTTTTTAATTTATATTTATTATACTGTTTTTTTTTTCATTTAAAGTAATTATTTGCTAAAATAAACTAAACTGTTTACACACATTCATCTTCTAGCAGGAAATTAAATCCGAAAATTTTTTTTTTGCTATTTGATAGGATAGATAGTGCAAATGACATTAGCAAATTTGTGAACAAACAAATTTCAGGTTGTTAAATAGAGACCTGTAAGCATGCATTCGTACACATTTCATTACATTCTCATCTTTTATCGATTTCAAAACGAAAAACATTTCTCGTCTCTATCAATTGACCATCTATTGCCTTTTACAACAGCACTTCCATGCCATTTTTTTTTAATTCAAATTCCATTTTAGTTCATTTTAGAAATATTTTACGATTAATAAATTTCATTATGTTAACTGAAATTCGGCTGCATTTATCCTTTATGATATTATCGGATTGGATTAATCAATTCTTTGCTTGCTAATGTTAAAAAAAAATAAATATCTAAAATTAAAAATAACAAGTTTTACTTCAGTTTAATCTGACTTTTTGAGTTTTTCATTTCAAATACTTGAAATTTAATAATTTAACAAATTTTCGTAATGTAAAATTAATACGACACTTTTTCAATTATCAACAAGCATTGCAAATTTGTTTGAAAAAAACACCCTTAATGTATTCAGCGAAAGGACGAGAAATGTTCTGATCAATTTAGAAATGCATTGTATTCTGTCAATTTCAATTTGCTTACATAAAATTAGCTAATGGAATATGCGGAAAGTGTCGATGAATGGTAGCGCTCTGATGTGCGGGAAAAGCCAGCCCTTCATGGTTGTAATGTTGTTGTTGTCGAATTTACGACCACTTGGCTGATTATGAAACGATTGGCCAAGCGATCGATGCAAATGTTCACTTTCGTTATTGCTCTATTTTTGTTCTTATCGAAATTTTGCATACAAATTAGAAGTGGAAATTTTACTCGTTGCTCTGCGACTAAGTAGTATTTTGTATGTTTGATGAAATTTCATTATCATATTTATTTTATTAGGCCTATTCCATTGATGTTAGGCCTTCTATTAATTTGCATAAAGTAATAGTCTCATCTCATTCTTTTCATTTTCAATCTTTTCACTTTAATAATTAATTTTAAGCATTTAGTATAAATTTAATTTTTTTTACAAAAGTACTTTCTTTTTTTTTATTTCTAAAAAATACATAAATTTTTTCAATACAGCAATAATATAGTCTTCTAAATGCTGATTTGGAAAATTCAAAAAAAAAAGAAATTACTACATTTAATTTAAGTGATCATTTCTCTGAATTTTACTCACATTACTCTATCACAGAAATCGTTCATTCATATTTAGAAACCAATTTTTCACCGCCATATATTTTAATTTGATTTTAAAACTTATAGGTTGACTATTCTGTTTTTCCTTTTTATCACCCATTTTACTGGAATTTATTTTAATCTTCTCGAACCTTCGAAAAAATTGCTATTTAATAAAAAGGTTCAATTTTAGTGAAATTTTAAAGGCAGTTCATAAAATACAGTGCCGCTCTTCTCGCATTACTTAAATCGTATGAAGATTTGCGCGTTTCACCATTTTTCACTTATTTACTTCAATTTAATTAATTAACTGATTATTTATAAGCATCACTTCGTTTGGTTTTTCATTTTTCACATTTCCTTAGAAATTACTATTTAAATTTTTCGGGATTTTGCCTTTCCTACTTCACTCTTCAAAACTTAGCGCTACATGAATGCAAAATTTGTAGAATTTAAATTTAACTTCAAAACCGGCCAGTACTATTGTTGTTTTTTCAGTTGACGTTAAAAGAGAAAACGAATTATATCGCATATTTTTCCAATTTTTCTTCCCTTTGATTAGTTGAAATTTTGCATATGAAAATGCTATTATCATTTGAAGGCAATCTAATTTGAATTTTGAGTTTGTAGAAGAAGTTTACTTACTGTACACGCATATCTGTGTTATTCAGGTGTGAAAAAGAATTGAAGGTATTCGAATTGAAACTAATCATTAGAAAACTGGAAAACTTTGCGTGCACAATAACGATGAAGCTAATATAACAATCTCTACAAGTATTTTTTCTGGATTGAAACTGATTTAAACGAAGCGGCAGCGTTTCAATCAAATTTAATTAATTTATTCAAACGAATAACTTTCTCATTCATTCATTACAAAAACAAAACACAATTATCGAATGGACAAAAGAACGGTAAGTTTAATTGAACACTTATTGATAGCGATAAGTTTGCTAAAAGAGATTGATAGACTTTTAATTTTTTAATTACTTTACTAATTTCATTAATTTTCTAAATTCAAATACTACTTATGAAACTAAAAGAATAATATATTTGACGTAAGTAATGAACTTATTGGAGTTCATATACGTACCGTAACATGTACTGTAATCAAATACATTACAATGATTATGATCAATGATTTAATTTTATAATTTAGTGTTTCGTAAAATTGCTTTACGATTATTTAAAACAAATTATTTCAATCTTTGAAGAGAGCGAAATTCGTTCTAAAAATGAAAGCAAATAATTTTTTAACTGTTTACCTGTAATTGTTTACGATGAATAGATAGAATTACATTAGGCATGAAACAGGAAATTCAATATTCTCATATTCGAAACATAATATTTAATATTTCAAATATTTAGATAAAAATTGTTTTGTAAATTTTTACATAAGATTGATCTACCTAGTGTTAAAATATTGCTGATCTGAAATGATCCTGATCTGAATTCGATCTGTAAACATAAACGACAATGTTTATTGCCGTCTTGTTAACACGTTTTCTATCCTTTTTTTTTCTTGACCCATATAGGTTATACTTGTAAGTTAATCTCATATTTCAGGTAGTGCATGAAAAAGTAAAGTTTAAAAGATGAAAATAGAGCGAAATTTTGTTTACACTCATTTTATAGCTAGTTGAATCACTCCAGTCCCTACTAACTCTAAAGTTTATTTATCGTTCAAATTTTCGTACAAGTTATTTCATTCAAATAAATTATGACACTCAAATTTTTCTACTAAAAACTAATTTAACGTTTTACAAGGAAGCATTTAAGTGTAGTCAATAAGTGTAGGCATTACTACTTTTATACTTTCATTCAAAAAAAAGTACGACGATGTACTTTTGCACACACACACACACACACACACACACACACACACACATACGTACATACGTACAGTTGGAGGTGTAGTAGGAAGAGTGGAAAAAAAAGTGAGGAAATGTTAGATTGATAAATGGATGTGAATCGATGTTATCAAAAAGGATGAGAAAAAGGAGGAAGGAAAAAGTATTATTGAAGTGGTGAGGTCATATGTCAGAGTAAAGAAAAGATTTAGCAAATGTTTTGAAGTGCAATCATTTAAATTATTCAATAGCAGCAATCCGTACACGTAATGATCGGTGGTAGAATATTTTTCTTTTTCTTTTTTTTTTTCATTTCACTCTAAGATCTCTGAATTGTCTTTCATTTCAGTTCAAACTTATCAATTTTAACATTTCGTTCTATCATTCAACACTTTCTTCCTCAGACTTAGACAATTTCACATTCACATCAAATGTCATTCGGCAACATTTTTCTCACTAAACTTTCAATCATCAAATTCAACGGGCTAACTGAATCGGATCGATCAATTGTTTGTTAAAACATTTGTTGGAAAACGGATAATTTGAAAAATCTGAGAGTAATTTCAAAAATTTGCGGTATAAGAAAAATAGTGAATAATTTGAAAATGCTGAAATTTTTGCGCTAACAAGGTATTTTATTGAAAAATTATTAGCTGCAATTATGAACTCTTCGAATGATTATCATTGTGGTGATAAGCTAATGATGAAATTTTCTCACTATCATCATCATCATCATCATTTCAACTTTAACAATCAACAGCGAAATTATTATCTGATGAACTTTCATGGTCAACATCGTTTACCTTACAATTTTATGCACTGTACATTTTGCGCCCTTTATTTCAATAGATATAAAGAGCTGCAGGAATACGCAAAGCAACACGAAATCAAACATCGCCGTAAAATTATCCTTCCTTGCGTAATTCCGTGGGAATATGGTTCTAACAAATATGCCAGTCAAAAAGGTACCGCCGGTTTTGGTACTATACGAAATGCCGGTAAGCTTTATTTGAATTTTATATGAGCTTCATTAGTAATTGAAATTATCAGTTAATCTCTTGAACTGAACAACTATTTCTTTATTTGGCCAAACTTATTATTTTATTTTATTGAACAACTATTCCTTTATTTGGCCGATATTTTGTTCGGTAAAATCTGAACACTATGATTGAAACAAAAAAAAAAACTTTTTCGCTTTACAAAAATTTCTCCATCATTTATTTCTCAAAATCTCATTTCGACTTAACTACTTCATTTTATGCTTTTACGGCTTCAGTTTTATTTAGCAGCACTGGATAACTTTGAGTAATTTAAGTTTTTTTAAGTCTGCTAAAATAAATACTTAAAAAATTTTTTCATATTAAATCGATTTAAATTTATTTCTTCTTTCATATTTTCAATTAGATATTGCAATATAATGGGTTAAATGCGCTTATTATGTTTTCTAAAATTTAAATTATTAAATTTTTAAAGTAAAAATTACTCTAATCATTCATGAATTAGCAGTTATGAAATACTGTAACCATTTTACAGTGAATCATTTTGCAATGTGGAAAATTGCAACGTCTCGTGAATCATTGTTGGCCTCCTATTTTGAAAATATCTACAAAATTGTTCACAGAAAATTTTGTTGAATATTATTTTTTTTATGGGAAAATTGATAATTTAACAAATAATTTTATTTATCAAAATCACTTAAATTAAATTAGTATCCGAAAAATATTTTAAATAAAAAACCTTTGAACGTTTGATTCAAAGGCGCTACAAAATTTGAGATTTTTTATTCCTTTCAGTAACACCAATCAAGTGCAGTAAGCAATTAAGCGAAAGTAATGATGGCGTAGTACCATGGATGAGCTGTCCTCAACTACACGACAAAGAACTTGCATCTCAAGCAGGTCTTACGCCATTTGGCGGAATTCGAGAACACGCTATTAAAGTACAGGAGAAGGTAAGAAGTAATCCTCTGCTCTCTAACGTTACTAATCTTTAATACAAAATTAGCATAAAACGTATAAATCTAAATGATCCATTTGCTAATTTTCTTCTTTTTTCAAAGAATGCTAGAATTCTTTAAATATTTTTCATCTTTTTTTTGTGATTTTGTCTGTAAGAAACGTTGTTTTATGTATTGAAAATTACTAATTAAAATTTAAAAATATCAAAAACTTTGACGTAATTAATTAGTGAAATTTTCACTTTGTACGATACTTTTCGAAATTGAAAATCATCATCAGACATGATTGTTGGTACATATCAATTAGGCAGATAATGAGGTAGTGATAAACTGATTGATCAAATAGCATAAAGTATTGGTGACCGTATAAGTAATTAAGCTCATTCGAAATGCACCGTACTGTAAATAAGTGGACAATCCCAATGATCTGATCTGATCTGATATTCATTTAGATCAAATTAATTTCCTCACTAACCATTTCCTGTAAATCAGTTGCAACTAATTCAATGAATTTATGTAAAATTATGAAATGGGCGATTTATTTTAGGAAGGTGAAAAGAAGAAAGATATCAGTAAACTTATCAGCGATCAGTCAAGCGAATGCATACTGAAAATTTGGTCGCAGGCAAATCCGAACGCTAAAAACGGTCAATTATTTGGTGAGTTCGTTCCAAAGCTAATGTGTTAGCGATGAGAAGAGAAATGCGATAAAAGAGAGAAATTAAATTTAAGAAATTAAATTACTCATTAAAACTGCTCATTAGCCTCATTTACAGTTCAATCTATTTAATATGAAGTGCTCACTGATTATATTTTTAATGGAAAATTTGAAATGATTAGGGAAGCATCGAGATGCTATAACGAACGTGAAAGGTGGCCGACAATTTAGTCAGGAGGAATTAAATGCCAGTCGAGCGGCTATTCCAAAATTTCACGATCCACGTGAAACTATTGCAGCAAAAGCTAAGAAAGCTCATAGTGTTAGTGTTTTTTAATTTAAAAAAAATAATAAAATAAAAATTAAAAAATTTTTTAATAATAAAAAATAAAAAAAAAGCAATTAAACATATTGCTAAAGTACAAGTCACATCATTTCGCCTTTGTAAAATTTAAGTGTTTAAAAAAAAATTTGACAATAATTAAATGTGCGATGCTTAGTGATTGTAGTTATTTTGATTGAAAAAAAATATTTGTAGATTTGCTCCGATAGATCGATTAGCAATAAACAAGCAGATATGCAAATGGAAAATGAGAAAGGAATTGACGATGATATTTTGAATTCAAATTATATGGCCTGGATTGGTGGACAAGTTTGTGGCCTCATCTCTTCTTCTTTAACTTTTACTTTTACTTTTAGATAATGTTTGCTCTCCAAAAGAAAAAAAATCAAGTGATAAGTGATTTATCATCTGATAATATTTTCAGATAACTTTACAGTCACAAATACAATCGAATGACTTGCGTAAGTCGCCTGATACTATCACCTCAAAATCCAATTTTGATCGAATGACGAATGAGAGAGGATGTTTGAATAGGAGGAAAGCAAGAGAGCAAAGAGAAAAAGAAAAGGATAAAGGTGAATCGGAATTTGATAGAAGAGAAAGAAGAAGAATCAACGATGGAGAATATTAGCAAAATGAAAAGAGAGCAGAATTAGTGATACTGTGTCAATTGATATTATTTCATTGTTATCATCAACAGTGATAGGAAGATGAATTAACTGTTTACGTGATTGATATCACGTAGTTGCCTATCAAATCATTTTACTCATCAAATTATTTCTATTTTAGAATTGCCTCATAGAATAGTTAATTTAGCAAATCAAACTTCTATGGTTACTTAATTACTTAATTTGAATTTTACTTAATTTGAAAATGTTACTTAATTACCTAATTAGTTACTTAATTTGAAATTGTTATTTCAACTTTGCACTTTTCCAATTTCCTCTATTGCTTGCTTTCATTTTGTTAATTTTAACTGATTAGCCTAATTTTAAGATTAGCCAGAATAGCCATGTTATTCTTTAACATCAATTTCTAAAATCAATTTACACCCTTCGTACACGTAATTTATCCTATTTTTATTGCGAAAATTAAATCATTTTTTTTACAAATATTTCACAAAATTTCATTTCAAATATAATTACTTCCATCTTTCATTTCTTGTTGCATATAATTAATTGTTCATTTCGATTACAAATGTTCTAAATTAAAACATTGAAAATATTGCAAAATTTATGTTGTATTGTATTTGTTTGTAAGATATTTAAATTTATCACTCACTTATGCAGCTACTAATTATTTCACAACCAGTACTACAAATTAAATTAAATTTTAATTGAAATAGAAAGTATATGCTTCATTTCATTTCCTCCTCTTCTTGATATTAGTAAAAGAATTTAACTCGAATAGTTACGATTTAACTGAAGATGAAATAAAGCAAAATGCTTACGTTAATATTTGAAGTTTAATTTTAATTGAAACTAAAACAACAAAAATGATGATAACAATCATTGCAATCAAGCGATAAATATTTATCTCATTAATTAATTAAATGGCAAAATTTAATTTTGTAATATTTATCAAATAAATGATTCTAAGCGAATCACTTCAAAAATTTGTCGGTAAAATTTTTTTGAAGTGTTAGTCAATCACTACAATTAATTATTTAACAGTAGAACAATTGATATTTTTAAAATTTACTTTACTTACCTGATATTAGCATAGTTTTTCCAGGCAGCTGTCGCTTAGATGTTTATAACAATGAATGAATGATAGCAGAAATTGAAGTGAAATTTCATCATTAATTATTTTCAAACGTAAAAATTGTAGTATTTTCAAAGGATAACTTAACATTTGCTTATCAATTTTGTTTATTGATGTTAAAAATAATCATAAATAATTTGAATATTTTCATTGTGCTAATTACACGCTAAGTTTTATCACTCATAACTAGCTATATCAGATCGCATTACTACATCAATAACTATTATTTATCTTTAGCATTTAGCTTATTGTTTGCATTATCAAAGTGAAATTTACTAAGTAAACTAAACTTTCATTACTAAGTTAATAGTAATTAATATAATTATAATAAGTGAAATAATAACTGTAATTTCCATGTGAAACTTACATTTCAATCATAATTAAAGTTATGATCATTTATTTTACATGTTTATTTATTTCAAATGAAATTTGTTTTCATTTAGAAATGTTCAATCGATGATTCAAATTTAATTTCGCAAAAGCACCTCTCTCATTTTTTCACTTTTCTCAGGTAGATGGTAAAATAAGACCGATATATCTTAGTGCTTGTAGAGAAGCAATAAATATTCTAATTATAATTGAACGTTAAATGTTATCTAAATTTCACATCCACAAATGGCTAATTTGATTGATAACCATTTTGGAATAAACAAATGGCGATATTTAACGTAAAACACGTCGTCCATTTATTAATTAACATACGAAAAATGACAGATGTTTGAAGTAAAGTACGTGTCATGTATTGATTAGTATACCTTAAGTTAACATATTAAATAATTTTACAGGATGATGAATTTTACCGTATGGTATCTATTACTTCTAAATGTGATGGCAATTTTATTAGATAGCATTAATGGATCGATGGAATATTCAGGTATCAAAATAAATAATTAACCACTAATTAATTACTAATTGCTTACTAATTGCTTCTGATAATCCAAAATTACTAACTTGTTTTCTTCATTTTTTTCATTTCTTTATTAATTTAAAGATGATATAAATCAGCTGATATTTTTACTTTCAAACAAAATTAGAACAACTGGTGAGCGATAGCGAAATTGTAAATTTGGTGAATCGATTTCGACGACAGGACGTCAACAAAGCTGGTGATGGACAGATAATTTTGGATTATCAGAAGCATACAACAAGCGGTGATTCCGGTGATAAAGCTGAACGAAGGTAAACAAACTTTGGTAGGAATTTTCAAAGAAACAAAGAAATGCAGAAAAACACTTTTTTATTTTAACTAAGTTAGATGGTAAATTTTAATTAATTAATTTCATTATTAATCATATAATCACTAGAGATACTATGTACTATTCTATTTTCACTCACATTTTACTGATTACTTACTACTTGTTTATCAGTATTGATCTCTGAGTTGTTCTTATCATCTTGTGGCTGATGATACAACTCTTCAGTAAGATTATGAGTAAGATACTTGAATATGTAAATTTTAATTCAATTTGCGATCACTTTGATAATCATTTATAAATTTTAGTCTAAAATTACTGTGACTTTAAATAACTTTTGTAATTTGCTAATTGGAATCTTTTTGACAATTATTTTTAAGTCTTTTTAAACGAGTAGATCCTGCCTTATTGGAAAAGAATACATACAAAGCATGGATAGCACTCAGTAATGAATTTATTCCGGATGTCGGCATTGAAGAGAGAAATACACCTGAAGTACTAATTTTGCTTTTTTGTTCAATTACAACAAACTATTAATTTAAAGAGAAAGGATAGAAAAAGAAGAAGGAGAATGGATGGGAAAAGAGGAAAAAGTAAATATTTTATGAAAATTTAAAATTAGCCATTAAAGTTTGAGGATAAGATGTGAGCAATGATGAAATTGAGCTTTATCATTAAATTCTTAAACTAATATTTTCAGAAACGGAAAGCTATTGATGCTTTTCTGGATGCAGTTTTCAACACCTCAGTATGGCGGGATCTTTTTCAGTTTCTAAAAATGAAAGGTGAAAAATATTTGAAAAATATTTTTAAGTTTAATAAAACATTACCTGTTTTATTGCGCTATTTCTTTGCAGATCAAATTATTCGTTGGAATTTAAAATTTTACAATTTATATTCTGTAAATTCAGAAAAAAAAATTAGTTTTGGTAAATGTTTTTTTTTTAAATTGCAAATAAATATTTTTAATATGAAAAATAATAAATTACAAAAATCCTATTTGAAGGTCATCCATATGCAATAAACATGAAAACCTTCCGTGCTTGGATTAAACAATTGTGGTTTGGCGGATATTCACGAAAATTGCGCCTCATTGATACAAGCGGATTTGAGCATGTTTTCATGGGAGAGGTATACTTATTATTAACTTATTAATTTTACATTAAAATTTAATCAATTTCAATGCACTTGAAAATTTTGGAAATTCCTCCTTCTTACTACATTATCATTTATCACCCTAATGTTACGCATTTTAGTGATGAAAATATAATTTTACAACACAATTATCAGGTATAAGTTTAAATCGATCAACGAGAAATTACTTTAAATTAGACGTTTAATAAAATGAATGATAGACGTTTAATAAAATAAATGATTTAAATCGATCAACGAGAAATTACTTTTGTGTGTGCAAGTAAAGAAATTAAAATTCAGTACAAAAACGGTGACGTAAGTGGAATGCATTCGTGGCTGCGATTTTATCTGTTGGAACGAAATGCTTCACAACAGTTCGATTATCGTGGCTACACCATTAAACGATTTGTTAGTTTTGTTGTTCCACTTATTTTGATGATCGATGGAGGAGGGATTTTTGACAGTGTAAAGAGAAGTTAGACTTAAAGTTTCATCCATCAAGTTAGATTATTTTTATTTGTTGAAATTACTTTAAAACATTATTTTATATTATTTATTTCATATATTTATTTAATTAAAAATATTTATTTTTTAATATATATTATTTTATATTATTTATTTAATATATATTTATTTAATTCATATTATTTATTTAATTAAAAATTTTTTTTATATAGAAATTTAAATTTAAATGTAAAATAGCTTAATTGAATACGTAAGTGCCTATTTTAATAGACATAGCAAGTAATTAAATAGTTAAAAAGTTGTTGAAATAAAAAATTTTTTTTTCCAGAATTTTATGGCTGCAGTAAAATTTAACTGGCGTAATCATGTAAAGCATGCTGCGTCATTTTTCATAGGCACAAGTCCGGAATTTGATTTGGCGCTTTATACACTATGCTTTCTCACACGTCAATCACGTAATACGTGCAAAGTATGCCTAATTTTTGCAATTAGTACTTTCAGATAATAAAAAAAAATTATTTTCGACATTACTTGTGCCTATTATTTGATGAAATTAAGCCAAAATTTTGCATCATTTTCAGTTTGAAATAGACGGATGTCCATTCTCCATCACCAGTTATAACTTTAAGCAACAAGGCAAAGATTTCATCGGAACAGTTTATCCGGTTTCCGGAGCATTTACGGACAGATGCAGACAGTATAATGCCGATAAATATCATTGAAATTTTATGGTAAATTAAAAAAAAAAGACTTAAACGGATATGTTGTTCTGTTCAATGAATACGCTTTGTCAACTTAATTTATCATTTTCAACTTAATTATCATTTTCTACAAATTATTCAAATGATTTTAAAGCATTTGTTTAATATGGCTTGAATAAAAAATTTAAAATTCAATGAAATACATGAAAGATTGGGAAATGATCAAAACAGTTAGTTCAGCGCAAGAAGAGTTTCATAATAAAATAAAAAATAAAATAAAAAATAATATAATCCTAAAAATATCAAAAAAAATACCATCAAAAAAGGTTGTTAAAATGTTGCTCAATTAATCGATCAGGAAGTGAACTAAAACCGGAAGCAATTATTTCATAGCGTATATCCGGGAAATACTGATGTCGTCGGCTAATTCAACGACCAACAATTACTGACAAATAGCATAATCTTGTCATATAAAGAGAGAAGGAGAGAGAGAGAGAGAGAAAAAGAAAGGAAAATGTGTATACTATCAATTTATAACTATCAATTTTAATACTATCAATTAATACTATCAATTTATATTTTAATATTTTATCATTTATGCATATTTCTTATAACTTTATTTATAACACTCTTATAATCTTTAATATTATTCTCTCTTGAAATATTTTATTTTTTTTTCTTTTTTAAATAGACAATATTTTTGTTTCCATTCCACGCTCTTTCTTTCAACGTTTTCCGTCAGTTATATGAAAGTAACACGTGCAAGTTAACAAGTTACGTCAATATAATTTCAGCAAACAATTGATGATTTACCTGATCAGTTGAATTATTGAAATATTATTGCTAATATCTTCTAAAATGTTTTCATTCTTCTTTCGCTGTTGCAGCAGCAGATCAAATGGTAGTGAAATTGCATAAAGATCGATCGATCAATAATTTTCATAATTAATGAAAAAAAAAATTGAAAATGTTCGAAATTAATGTAATCTTTCAAATGATCTTCGATTTAATTTTGTGATTTTAAAAAAAAAAGCGAAAAGATTGAAATCATTAAGGATCTTAACGATAATACAATTATCATTGTGTTGTCACAATTAAAGATGTATTTTTCCAATATCATGACGACGACGACCTCTTTTATCCAATTCTCCTTCAATCCTACACAAAACTTGTTTCTCATTTCTCCCCCCTCTCTTTCTCTCTCTTTCTTTCCCTCTCTCTCCCTCTCTCTTTCTCTCCTTCTCTCCCTCTTTCTCTATTTGTGATTCGAAATAGACATTGACAATCATCAACATATTCAATTTTCAATACCCGACCTTATCAACTTTTTTCTTTTTTAATGATATATTATTTTTGGATGAAATTAACTAATTAATAGGTAGTGATAACTAATTAATAGGTAGTGTGATTTTGCAAATGAAGGAAAGCATTGCTTACTTGTGAGAGATCTGATAACAATTATCATCTTATCATTTATCAAACAAAGGAATGAAAATTCGCTACGGAATGATTAATGAAGTAAAAACGATTTCTTAAAATTTTAAAGTAATCGTCTGTTCTGTATTAAAACGATTAAAATCAATAAATTGAAATGAATGAAAAAAAGAATCGATCGAAAAGAATTTATTCCGGTGAACGGAATAATGAAACCGGTATGCTAGTTAATAGTGTTATTTTCCGAAACCATAACCTTATTTATTATTTATTCTCAGGTAGTGTGTTTCATTGATTAACCTCTCTAAAAATAGTGCTATTTCTTTTCCTATTTTTTAATAAAATATTTTCGAAATTTTTAATTTTATCACATTTCTTAATTTCCAAAATAAAATTGTAGGAAATTTACATCTTTGGAATTACTGTAAAATTTTCAGAGTAATTTTGTGCGAAAAGACTGTTTACTGTGATTTTAGTAATAATACTTGAAAAATTAAATTAATTGTTAAAGGTTTTTTTTTTAAATTAATATTTGTGGAATTAATCGCTCAGACTTACTTTTATGTACTTTTTGATGTAATTTGAATTGAGGCTGTAAAAATGTTATTAATTTCATACTGAAAAAAGTAATTCTTATTAGATGAATCTCTTCATTTATCCTCGCCGACAATTCTGAACAGTTTTCTTTGAAAATAACAATTTTAGGACCAATTTCTGTTATTTGTCGCAGTTACAATTAATAATTAAAATTACGTCATCAAATATATTAGGTATTATCGTTAACTTTTCTTTTTGACCGTTACAATTAACTGTTAGTACGATCGCTTACTACTATTAATTTTATTATCATTATCATTATTATCGTTATTATCACTAATATTAGTATTAATTATTACTATTAGTTATTATTATTGTCATTATTATTATTATCATTAATTTCCTTAGTTGACACTAATCACTAATTTTAGTATAAAATTTCATGCGTTAGCAGTAATTGTTCACACCGATTTTTTTTTGTTGTAAAGCGCAAAATAAAAAAGTGCTAATTTAATTTTAGGAAAATTCAGCTAAACTTGAAAAATCTCATATTGCTGCATCCAATAAAGCAATATTAATGAATCGTTTCGGTTGACGGTAAAATGCTACCCATTGATTTTCTTACTTTATTTACAACCTTTATGTTACCTGTTCTTGCGTACGGCAATGAGATCATTGATACGAAGAAAGATGAGAACCGACAAGGTTTGTTGCGTATTTTTTACGTATTACGTATTTGTTACGTATTTGTTACGTTTGTTACGTTTGTTACGCTTAGACTTTGTACTAAAGCTTAAGCACACAAGCGTAGATTGGAATATTTTAGTTTGAATTTTAAATGTAAAAAATTTTGATGACAACGATCTGTAGAATTAGCACAGTTAACACTCTAATTTTTTTTGCAACATAACTTCATGTGAACTTTGAAATTTTAATTTTGTTCACTCAATAAACCTTACGTTAAATTACGTAAGCATAATATCGTCTTTCTATCTTCAAAGTGAGCAGGAAACGCATAAATCTTTTTTAGTATCGTTAAATGACATAATTCAAGGAGCGCTAAATTTTGTTCGACCAATTATTGGTACTTCAGAGCCGTTGCAATCAGATTTGGTGACATCCGGAAAAGTTCTGATTTCTTCATTTAATTGTTATTTCTATTAAGTTCATTTTAAGATATGAAATTGAAATTCTGAATAGTTTGCGGCAATAAGCATTAGCAGCTTTTCAGTTACAATCGGAGCAAATGAGAGGAAGAGATATTGAAATTCTCGGTCTACCAAAGCATTCCGCTTTAGATGATATACCAATTTGCAAAAGTAATTTGAAAATATGTAAATTTATCACCTGTAGCGCTCGAAACTTCCAAAACGATGAATCAATATCAAATTTAAATTTGGCTGCACAAATGTTAGCTGATACAAAATTACGTAAAATGATTGCCAGGTAACTTGCTCAATTTAAATTTCATTTATTTTATCAACTCAAATATTTATGCTACCTCCTCAGATATTCTTCCTATTTATATGCATATATATTTGCTGAACAATTTGCATTTAATTTAAATTTAAATTTGAGCGTTTTCATTTATGAATACAATTATCAATAACGAACTGATAAGAATTTATCAGTAAGATAGAAATAACTAATTTGAATGTATCAATCATATGATGCACTTAATATTGAATTAGTGTTGCAGTGATTCAAGTATACTGCTGACAGTATGCCAGGAACAAGGACTTTCTCCAACGCAGTGCAAAGTTTTTGCAAACGCATTTCAACTTATCAATCGGTACCCTTTAAATTTTTGATTAATTAATTTCTATTAGAAAAATGTGTTAATGAGAATATTTATTACAGTTGCTTTTTTTCTTGTTTTATAAAAATAATTTCAAGAATACAGTTGAAATATTTTAGGTTTATTTCAACTATTGAACCATTGGAGGAAGATATTAAAAAGTTGCATCATTATATTATCAAGGATGATCCGTACTACGACGATTCTGATGCACCACCGGTACCAATACAACCAGGAATGCATGAAACTATCGGATCTCAAACATGGTCAATCAACGGAAAGAATAACAATGATGATTTTGATTTGATATCGGAAAAGGTGCAAATCAATGCAGGGCCAAATTTATCAGGCGTATCAACATTTTCATCATCTTCAAGAAGTTTACAAAATTCTTCAGATCTTTCAAATTCAAAAACTATTGCAACAGCAATGGTTGCAGATTCAATGTTAACACAACCATCATCATCATCATCACCAACTCCCTTATTTACCTTTCCACCACTACTTTTTACCTTTCCAACTTTTGCGACAATTGCACCAATGATACCGCATCCATTACCATTGGAAGGTTTGAAATCTGAATTACTCTCACCTGTAACTTTCTTCACAAAGGAAATGCAAACGTTGATGTCAGGCTTTAATAATAAGCTACTACTATCGAACAAAATATCACTACCACTTCCACTTTCAATGCTACCGGAACAGTTTAAGCTGATAAATCCTCCAGCTGAATCAGTAAGAAGTAAGCGATCGAATGATTATTATGATAATATTGAGGAGTATAGTGATGAGACGAAAGGTATGAATGCATCCGTAGATGATGCAATCAGTGATAACGATCGACAAACGACAGCACGTCAGAAGCAGAAGAAAGATCGGAGCGGTTTACTTGATTGCATGAAACTTCTCAAGGAATAGTTAAGCTAAAAATGTAGCATTCGCATCACTGACACTATCACTAATAGCATAATCAAAATCAGAAATCAAAAAATCGAAATTTTATAACTTATAATTGTTGAGTGTATTAATATTGTAATACTTAATACTTTTAATTGTAATTAAATGTTTTGTGGTAGTTTTTTTTCGTTGCTAATATCATCTTTTAACACTATCACTTTTGATACTGAAATTGCAGTAGTAATTTTGCAATAAGTACTTTAATTAAAGTTTGAATAAAATGGTAAATTAAAATTGCACAAATAGATTATTTCACACTTGCCTTTTTTTGCAGTATTAATTTTTTTATTTTATTAAATTTCTGTCATTCAATTTCAATCATTAAATTTCTGTCATTTAAACGACGGGTTTTTTTTGTGAATTAATTTATAATCGTTTTTCTTTAATGCTTGTGCTTTTACATTTCTTTTTTTTTGCTGTACTCAACAATATTTGATAATAAAATTTTTTACAACAAATTTTTAAATTAGCCAAAAAGTTTAATTATGCAAATTGTTAATTTATCGTTTTTATTTTCATTTAATATAGGAAATTGTGAATGATGGAAGTTCTGACATAACAAAAAGAATGAGAAACGAACTTACCTGTTTGACTGATAATGCAAAGCAATTAATTTTTAATGTAAATAATTTCATTCAAAAATATTAATTACCAATTAGTGACTTACTAATAGCTTCTGGTTTCCTATCAATTTTCTTCTCCCAAAAATGAAAATATCTTTTCCAATCAGGTTTTCATCATACTCCTCTCTTCCTACATTTTTAAATTCAACAGTTAAGTTGCAAAGATTACAGGCGAATAAAAACGAGAGAGAAAGAACTATTTTTTTTTCTTTCTTTTCACAATACAAAATTTCATTCTTAAATTGATGATTGTCGAAATTGAAGAATAAATTTCTATCAATTCACCTTGAAAAATTTATTATTGCTATACGTGGAACTTATGCAAAACCGGATTTTCATTTTCATTCATCAACATATCCGATACTCCTTCGAATTATACTTGATCATTTCTTGCACTACAGTCATTCTTGCAGTTGAAAATATTCAAATGTAAATTTTTACTCACACAACTACTCCTCCTCCTCCTTCATTCCTATCCTCACTGACCATCAATTTTACAAATTTCATATTAAATATTTTTTGAATTTGCTGCGAATCACACCAATCAAGGCGATTGTATCTTCCATTATTCATCAATGCTATTATCAATGATAGACGTAGGAAATTGAAATATAAATGAAAATATTTGAAATATAAAAAAGAAAAATTAGTAAATTATACCTTTAATTTGCAACATACAAAACATAGATTGATGAAATTTGAAATTATTGCAATTAGCAACTTTTTGTGAAAATGTAATGAGTGGTTTTTGATAATTTCATTGTATATCAGTAGCTTTTTCATTGATGATTCATAATCAGGTTTAGCTGGCAAAACACGATTCAGATCAGAACTTATTTCTCCTTTCTTTCTCTGAACTCTAATGTCTTCTAATTTTCTTTCCGCTCCTTCCTGTCAGGTTTTCCAGAAGAACGAACGATGATAATGCGATGATTGAGTTTAATGGTTGACGATGTAATATGATCATGCTGCTTCTACTACCCCTACTACTACTACTACTACTGCTATTACTGCCAGTTCTGCTATGAATTCGATTATCGTTAATTTAGTGAAATTTCCCATTTTTACATTTCTAATATTAATTTATATCTGTGAACTTCGCTGTACTGTAATATTTCCAACGCTTAATGCAACACAATTCCGGCAAAATTTTCGGATATTAAATAAAACCAATCGAATGGCACAGTTTCATAGGAAGCTAAACGTTTATACGCCAAGACAATTTGCCACAAAGCAGAAGTTTGTTAGCAATGAGACAGTTGATATGTGTGTGTTGAAAAATTGTCAACAAAATGACACTTTAATTATACGGAAATTAAAAATTCGACGAGGAAATTCCGTCAGCAATAAATTGCCGAATAATTTAAATAGGCGGCCATTGCAAAAAATGGAAATTGGTAAGTAATATCAATTATTATTTAAAAAGATCGCATGATACTGCTAGGAACGTAGTAAGTAATATTTGAAAATGTATGATCGATGAATACGATCATAGGTCAGCCATTACCATAATAACTCAAGAAATTGAAGTTATTTTAAACTGATTAATAAGTCTAACTATTTCTGGCCGAATAATCTAACAGATAAAAAGCAAGAATAAACGAAACATAATTTGCCGACTAGCTGGTTTAGAATAATTATACATTTTAAAATTTGAAAATGTGCTCAACACAGGTATAAATAGATTTAAAAATAATTTTAGCTAAATTGCATATTTTCAAGATATCACGTTGAAAAAAAAACTCACGTAAAATATTGGAGCTAAATTATTAATTCAGACAGTAACAAAAATTAACAAATAAAATTTCACTCCTCGTCGAAGTTTGTTTTAGAAAACAACAAAGAACAACCGACTCAACTTTCATCATTGGTTCAAAGTGCCGCTGATATGATAGAATTATTCGAACGAATTGCAACGCAAGAACAACAGAATGTTAGATATATTGAAGTTCCTTGCTTAAGACATTAAATAATAAGCATGGATTTTTTTTTGCTTTAAATTTAAATTTACAGATTTAAATTATAAAAAAAAAATTAAAATTCTATTGTTTTTTTTTTGAAATTTATTTCAGCACATTACGCGACGAAAACAACCAATGCAGTTGCTATCATCAACAACACGTGAATTTCCATTTCCGCGAAGAAAATCATCGATAGCATCTAACCTCAACGATTTACCAAACGTCGCACAGAGCGGCAATCTTCGAAGTATGATGTAATTAACACGTAATATGAGAAGTGACAAGTTTCCGCTACAACTAGTACTAATTTACTTAAATTTAAAATACTAAATCATTTCATTTCGATTAATTACATGAAAATTTAATTTTTTGATTTTGTCTTGCTGAAATTTAAGAGACCTTAGATATCGTAGTATTATTAGAGAAATTTGAATTCTCTTCATGACCTCACTCTTTATGACCTTTCAAATTTAAACTTTCACATCATCGTTCATTCAGTTTTTTATTTTTAATTTAATGACAAATGATTTGAACATTGTAAGGACATGCAGCAGCAGAAGACATGGCATGGGGAGAATTATTATTTGGTCCACGTGGTGTGCTAACAGCTGTTTTCCATATTCTTGATGATCGACGTAAAATTAGGGAGAAAATAAGAGATAGAACTGCTATCAGCAAAAATGGCAATGATAACAGTCAAACAACTGATACTTATCATCAATCAGATTTATCATTACTTCCCGATTTCTTGATAGACGGTCAGTTCTCCACATTTTTTTTTCTTTTTCTTTTCACAATCATTATTGAATTTGGCAGTATCAGAGAACGCAAAACTCTATCATTTACGATTTTTGTTTAAAAAGTTATTTTCAAATTTTTAAAACTAAAGCAGTGTACAGTTGGAAAAGGTGATATTTTGTGATTAATTTTTAAACAGTTCTGTGAGATTTATTATTATCGAAACAGCATAAAGTAAAATCTCTAACAACCTGGTACGAAAGAAGAAGGTGAATGGAACCGCACCCCCCTACTCCATAACAAACCGTCCCCTACTGGAAGTCACTAAAACTACCTTACAGCGAGTGGGGTTCGAACCCACGAGGGCTTACGCCCATTGGAACTTAAGTCCAACGCCTTAACCACTCGGCCATCGCTGTCACCACCTGTCGGTCACCGTTTATTTGTTGATTAATTAATTATTGAATGCTTGCAGTGAAATTTCATTTAAAGTTATCACTGAGATAAAAAAAAGATTTAAAATTCTTAATAAAATCAGTAAATGAAATATCAGTGAAGTGTTAAGAATAGGGATGGAATAAAATCTATCATTCAATGAACTTACCACATAAGAAGGTTGTGGTAGTACAACGCTTCCGATCACTGCTACTCATCCGAAAATTTTCTAAAAGTTAATGAATTAATTATTTCGTGTTATTTTCAGCTTCTAATCAATCATATCTCATAGAGTGATATATGATAATTAGAATATCACTAATGATTAGCAACCTTTTCCTAATAAATTTGTTTTTTTCTCTCGGTTCTCTTCTTTCTTTCTTTTCCTTCTTTTTTTTCAGCAAAACCAATCGATTTTGCAAAAGTTTTTGAAGCATTTTTGACTGGTTCAAAGGGTAATTTTGATGAGCGTATTTTTAATTTACCGGAAATATTGGGAATTTGTAATCGACTGAGTTGTGGTGATATTTATAAAGCTATTGATGAATTTCGAAAAAGTGAATTTTTCATTAATTTTCAGGTAAATGTGTTTTTTTTTATAGTTTGTAAAATCATAAGTGTAGACTGTAAATAATGTAAATGTTTTAGGAATGATCAAATTTAAATTATGCTAGTTTCGAACGATGGCTTAAAACTGTAAAAGATTTTAATCGAACATAGGAGAACATATATGCAAATTGTTGCAGACGGCACTACAGCTAATACAAGATCCGAAAGGATGGGAGATTCTCGGCGATCTCATTTCAAATCCTGATTTCATTGCTCAATTTCTTGGTGGTGCAGAAGCTAAAGGTGATCGTGCTAGCATGAAAAATTTGTTTCGAAGTATCACTCGTGCTGGAAAATCATCAAAAAATAATGGCAAAGGTAGCAATTGCAAGTCTGTATCTATTTTATTAATGATGATGAAATTTTATGAAATAATTCAACAGAAACACAAATCATCAAGTATTTTCAAGGTTAGCTTTTTGCAGAAATTGGCCCGGAAGATGGCGATTTCGGCATCGATTTCAGTAAGATGGTTGAAAATAAATATGGTGCTGAATTTAGACAAAATAAAAAACCAGTTACCGAAGAACTACCTGAAATAGCTGAGAGTATTGATGGAATCGACTATTACAACGCCGTAGGTTTGGATCATCTGATATTTCCATCCATGCAAATATCATACTGTTTTATCAAATAAAAGAATAAATACGTGGGAGGAAAATATTAAGCAATCAACAAATTGAAATTATTTAATAAAATAGCATAAAATAAAAAACATAAGAAAACAATAATAAGTGGTATGCTATATGAATAAATTGGCAACGAATGGCTTATTTTTGGATTAAAACACTCAATGCTTGAAACCGTTCAACAAATTGTCCTTTCAGGTTGAAAGTGGTACAGATACAGATGGCATTGAAACGATTGCTAAACCGGACATCGATGTAGCAGTGGAAACTACTATAATTACACCTTTAAGACAGACTACAGCAGCACGTGTGATTCCGGATATAGATCTGATATTACCACAAATTTCTGAAAGTATTGACCAAATTGAGCAGACTAGAATAATAATTGATGTCACACCAATTCCGGCAAAAACTTCAAGGTCTGACCTCTCATTTGCTGTTTAAATTTTTATTTTTCTCTTTACTATTTTATTTTCCAAATTTTTAATTTTTCAAAAGTCTTTCTTGAAAAATCTTAAAAATTCAAGTGGCATATTAGCTCTAGAAATTTCGACTCAAGTTTTAGACGCCAAACTGTTCCCACTTCTCGAAGATCTCAATATCCTTATGTTACAACTTACAGACCTGTTCCAGTAGGAGCAACAGCTATTCGTAAACAGGCCACTACATCTGCGATTCCAAGGACAAGTCGCTATCCTAGGATAACCGCAATAAGATCCACTCCTACGACAACAACGAGGAATTTTCGAGAATACAGTGATTACTATGCTATGTATTATGACGATGTGAGAGGTTAATACCAATTTGCATAATTGCAAGTAAATTAAGAATTTGAATTTCTCATTTTTTAATGATTTGTTAAATTTCGATTTAATGCTTTGGGAGGAAATAAATTTAAAAAAAACAAAGAAAAAAATGAAACGGTAAAAGGACAAGTAAATTGTCTCTCAATTTATAAATTTCAAATGCAAAATTGAGGAACATTTATCAATGTGAAAAACAAGTTGAAGGCATTACCTGCTAATAAAATATACCTTGAATGATTGTCATGATATTTGAGATTCAATTCATTACCAATTATAAAATTTATCACTCTGACATATAGTCACTGTGGAACAGATGAATACAAAAGTACCAAAGCCGAACGATAGTGATTTCTTCTGCCTGATTGATATCAAGCTAAACTGTAAACTGCCGCCATTCAAATTCTTTCCTCAGTCTACTAAACTACAAATAAATTTAAAATATTTTAAATATTTGAGATGTAAATGAAAATTTGGCATTTCTAAAATGTATGTAAAATGAAAAAGTAAAGTATGAATGATTATTGAACGGAAAATAACATTCCCATTTTTTTCGTTGCTAACAAAGTGCTATCAATAAGTGCAACGATATGGATAGCTAACAATATTACCAGTACTGAAAAGTGAATTATCGTGCATTTGACATTTAAGAAATCATACATAAAATTAACGAACAATTTGATGAATTTAATTTATCAAATTTCAAAAATAGCAATTTTATTGATTCGATGTCTCAAACTGTTGCCAGTGTCTCGTTTCATTGCACAACGATGACGAAATGACGTGAAGAGAGTTCGTCAATAACACTCAGAAAAGACTCTGAAAGAATCGAAATCTTTTTCTTGGATGATTAAAATTCGGGAATGAGAAGTAGTTAATTAAACAATCCTTCCTCATTTACGAAAACTGTACGGATAAATAATAAGGAGAGAAATGTAAACCGTTAATGAGGAACATAAATCATTTGGTTATTTTTTATTTGATTTTCTTACGGAAATTTAAGCTCTTAATCCGGTTGTTTCTAGCAACAGTTTGAATTGCTAGACCGGCTTCCTTCTCTGTAATTTATACAATTGAAATTAATGTGTTAGATCAGTGTGTTAGACAATTGTATCCGTCACGTCCGCTTATGCTCATATTATTGCAACGGCGTAGAAATTTCACTTACGCTAAGCTATCTGGAAGATAACTGGTACAGCTGAGACATCAATTGAGCGGTCGATGTCCATTTTGCTACGTGTCTCTGCAATATGGTGGGAAATATTTGCTTTCACAGCCATGGATGGAAGTGTTGTATTATTGTTTGGGTCGTTATATATATATATATATATATATATATATATATATATATATTAGTATTACAAGATTTCACTTTACTCTGTGCGATAAATCATGACAACGTTCACGTGAATAATAGAATAACTACTTTAATTTTTTTTTACTACTTCAATAACTACTTTAATTCCATAGAATAACTACGACTTAATTGACGTTTAATTGACGTCAAACGTCTTCACCGATTTCATTTTTAGAATTGGGCCAGGGAAATAATATAATCAGATTATTAATGAGAATACGATGATATATGTGAAAAATCAAGATATCTGCACGATCACTGATGGTATCTTCACTGTTTAATTTGTTTATTACTTTTATTAATGTGTGTATGGCATTTAATAGTGATTAGTTGTACCGCCATCAAGCTATTTGTATCAAAAATATTTCTTTTTCTACTCCTATGCGCTTCTGTCAAGGCTTGTCTGTACGGCTTTAAAATTAGATTTCCGTGGATAATTGTCAGATTATTTGAAAGCATAAGGCGATGAATACTGCAAAATATAAATTATCTTTTTCTCCCATTCCATCAAGGAAAGCTTTATTTCTCCTTTTTACTGCATATTTACCAATTAGTAATGTATTGTTAATTGTTTTATTATTTATTGTAATTTACCTACAGATTTTACTGGCCGAGATGATTCATCTTCTACTGTATTTCCAACGAAGTATTTATTGTAGATTTGGTAAAGGGACGATGACGGTAAATTAGTAATGTATTCGAAACAATGAGAAAATTATATCGTTCTGGTAGCGAAGGCCATTTACCTTTCCTTGTTAATCCTATTTCAGAAAAGAGAGCATCTCTACGTGTATGTCGAGTAAGGAACTTTTTTTTATGCTTTTCACGCATAATTCTGATATCCAGTTAAATGATTCTGTATCACATGATGGTGTGACATAAGAACAAGCACAGATGGTTAACTGCAGAATAATCTTGTACAAGTGGACTTTGGCACTATTTTTTTAGATATCTTAAAAACAATTCTTTATTTAATAAGTAGATTTAAATGAAATTTTTTTCAGTATTGGCGGTCCTTAGCTCGTTTACAACGTTTTGCTGTGCTCATTTTACTCCTTTTGCTAGCCGTCATATCTTTTATTGCTACAAAAGATACAATAGATGTGGGCAGTATATATCAGTTGCCGGGAAGTATTGCAAATAATGCAAAACCGATCGATGTACCGCTCGATAATTATAAGGTTTTTATTGGCATATTTCTACTTTTGCCATAATTTTCTTGCAAAATTTGTAAAATTTGAAATCAGAGGCCTCTACCAGATATTTTTTAAAGGTATTTTGTTTTCAAAAACTTCATTTTACTTCCGTTAGACATTTCATTCAATGTTTATAAACCATTACATTTGTTTTCTCCTAATTTTTAGTCTTTCGAAAGAATAATTGACAAAGAGTCATTATCGGTGAGTGAAAGTGGTGAAAGATCTAAAACGAATGAAGAGAAGCATCGTAATGATGAAAACAAAAGGAAGATTCAGAAAAGAACTCAATTTAAAGGTAAGTCAAATTAAAGACTCTCTTTGAATTAATTTAGCAATATCATGTGGACGTGTTTATATCGTTCTTGACTGCTCTAGTTGTTTTTATTTCAGGGCCGCAAAATGACAAACAAAAAGCAGTAGTTGAGGCATTCAAGCATGCCTGGAAAGGATATAAAAAGTATGCTTGGGGACATGATCATTTGAAGCCAATTACGGGGTCTTACAATGACTGGTTTGATTTAGGATTGACGATTGTGGACTCGTTGTCAACTGCCCTCATTATGGGACTTGATGATGGTAAGCTTCACTTAATTTTTTCCTAGTTTGTCGATTTTGTTTAGACTTATTACACTTGTTGTTTTCTATTGGCTCGAAATTCATCTTTTTTTTACTTGACAACAAGTAATCAAAATATTCATCTTCATGTCCGCATATTAAGTGCACTGACAGATTATTCGTTTTCTTATATATAGAATGGTAAAGTTCATGACAAACGGTAAATATCATAAATTATAATTATGCATACAGAGGAGAAAAAGGTGGAAGATTTGCATAGAAAAGGTATTTATTTTTTTGTTATTAAGAATTCGAGGAGGGACGAAACTGGGTCGCTGAATCTCTGTCATTTGAGAAAAATCGTTTCGTGAGTTTCTTCGAAACAACAATACGCGTCCTTGGTGGTTTGTTAAGTGCTTATCATTTGAGTGGTGACGAAATATTTGTTGATCGTGCTCAGGATCTTGGCTCTCGCCTTGCTGCTGCATATGCAACTTCATCTCCTGTTCCATACAGTGACGTTAGCCTTACAAATAGGTTTTTTTTTATTCATATTTTATTGTATGCAAGTAACGCAAATGAAATTTCCATTTATCTGGAGCTATGTTTCTGACTTCAATGGCTTATGATTAAAAACACTTAGCAAAAACCTTTGCAATTTTTAAACAATGGGCTGCATTAGTGTTTGAATCGTATTGGATAAAATGCCGTATATGAAATGCACCGTTTTTTTTACTGCTTTATTATCGGAGAGCTTTTTTGAGAAAAGCAGATTATGCAAAGTATAAATATTTTGCACTGGCAATTGCACTACATCACATTATGTTGTTTGCAAAACCACAGATGGCTTCAACAAATGAGTTTTTTTTTGTTTTGATAGGTAGTTCATACGCGTTGTTTTTTGTTGAAATGTATGATCGTGTAAAATCTAGTAGTTGTAAAAGCCATTGGCAATTTCAGCTAGAGCGTTACTGATAGACAGTTTTGATGCGGGATTTTCATGTGCTTAATTTTCAGGGCTGGAAGACAACCGTCATGGAATACTTATTGTTCTCTTTCCGAAGTAACCAGTGTTCAATTAGAATTCAGAGATCTTTCACGTGTAACTAATAACAGTACCTATGAAGTGAGCTTTTATTGTTTATTTTGTGTTCTCAGATTAACTTGAAAGTGACTCAGATGAAATAGGTTTAATTTATTTGTTTAAAAAATATAGATGCTTGCATTCCGGACATCCGAGCATGTGCACAGTGAAGGTTGTCCAGAATACGATGGGCTGTGCGGCATGTTTATTAGTCCAGTAACAGGACGATTTAAAGGTGATTTTTTTGTTGTTACTTTACTTTAAACTAATTTATTTTATGCAGAATTGACTCTTTTTTAACAAAAATAATTTGTTTTTTCTCTTTCTAGAGCAAATGACCATTACTATGGGTGCACGAGCAGATAGCTACTATGAATATTTATTGAAACAGTGGCTACAAACTGGCAAAACAATTGATTGGTAAAATTGCACACATTTTTCTACATGAACTTTAATATTATTTTTTATGTCTGATTTCTGTTGTTCAGGTTGAAAAATGATTACAACCAGTCGATGGCAGCAATGGAAAAATATCTTTTGCAGCACACAAAACCGAATAATCTTGTTTTCGTTGGTGAAATAATAGGCGATAATATGTACTCTCCAAAAATGGTATTGAATTTTTAAAGTTTTTAAGGTCGTGAAGTTGATTTGATAACGGAAGTGATAACTGTTAACAGTAAGCTCTTTTGTATTCTCGTCCTCATCCTGTTAGTCTTAACTAGAGGATGACTAAATAGGGGATTATGTGGGTGTAAAATTTTAATCTTCGTTCGGAGCATACACATGTACTTGTCATGCAGTCATGCTAACACTAAAGAACGCATTTATAAGAACACCGAAACGCAATTTTTATTAGAGTATAATAAAGTAACCACGTCTTTTAAAGTAAATATTTAGGACCATTTGGCATGCTTCATTGCTGGTACTCTTGCATTGGGAAGTCTGAATGGTTTGCCAGCAAAACATATAGAACTTGCAAAAGATATTGCAAAAGGATGCCATAAAATGTACGAAACAAAAACTGGTTTAGGTCCGGAAATCGTTTACTTCAACGTCGATCCAGCAAATACTCATGATATTTTAATCAAAGCAAGTTAAACTTTTCCGGAATATTGCATGTTTTTTTTATAAAATATTTTTTGTAAGAAAAAATGGTTTATGAACAGTTAGTTCAAGAATTGTTTACAGCAAATGGATGCACACAGCTTATTGCGACCGGAGGCTATTGAAGCTTGGTTTTACCTTTACCGAGCAACAGGCGACAAAATTTATCAGCAGTGGGGATGGGAAGCCTTCAAAGCTATCGAAAGTTATGCAAAAGTTGAACATGGTTACTCTTCTGTAAATAACGTCAAAAGAATACCCGTGACGTATAGGTAAGTTGCACTACTCAGTTATTTCTCTTTTCATGAGTGTGCAAGGGAAGAATTTAGTTAATACTATTCAACTTAGTGCTATTCACTTAGTTTCAGGGATATGATGGAATCGTTTTTTCTAGCTGAAACCTTGAAATATCTTTACCTTCTATTTGATGATGACAAAACTGACATTCCGCTCGACAAATATGTTTTTAATACGGAAGGTCATCCACTGCCAATTTATGACCATTGAAAATATTTTTTGCAAGTCCACGCCTTCAATGAACTTGATCGAAGAGAAACACTAAGCATCCAAAAATTGCGCAGTGTAGATTTTTCTAAGCTTTATGGAAAAGATCATAAATTGGTCCGCGCAGTCTTCATCGCGGAACGATTTCCAAGTCCTTTGAAAATTCTGGAAATATTTGCGGTGTACTTCCATTTATGCACTTTGCCTTCGGAGCAACAAGTATCTTGATTGAATCTGCAATTTAAAGCTTTCGAATTTTTGTAGCTGTTCAATTCGATATTGGATTTAACGAGTATATTTTAGAATTTTCAATATTTCTGTTCTTTCTAACTGTTCGTAGCTGGTTTCAATATCTGGTCAAACTGCATGATGCATTAAAATTATACCGGTTAATTCTCTTTCCTTGTCAATTTTGAGAATTTTGAGAACAAATCATAACCTAAATTCCTAACGCTGTGCTAATTTACGCACTGTGAACTACGACCTCATCCGCTATGTAGTCTTTCTCAACCTCATTCATTATGATTTGTCTTTTTGCTTTTACAATAATCAGAAATTTATTCAGTAGTTTCCCTAATATTCGAATGGAACAGGGAAGAAACTGGAAAATGGGAGTGTTGACTCGTTTAAATGGCTTCATTTTTCACGCATATATATATATTTCATTCTCAACTTTCTGATTACTGTGATATAGCTGTTTAAATTCCATTGTTCTGCTCGCTATCTATTTCCTCTTTTTTGCTGAAACTCAGCTGTCAAGATAAGTAGCATATTGAAGTTATGTTTTTAACATTGAAAATGTTTATTTTTAAATTAGTTGTTACGGCGCTATATTGGTATTTTTTATTTTAAATGCTTTATTTTCTTTTCGGTTCATTCAATAGTTTTTTTTCCTAAATTCAATGGTACTTTTTTGTGTGTTTCTCATTTAATTGCAGAAAGCAACAAGAAAATGTGGCAGATTATATACTTTATGAATAGATTACATTCAATGCGTTAGATAATTATACTTAGGTATATCGACGATAATAAGTAGATATTTTTTTCGCATTGTTCAATGGCGACGGATAGAAAAAGAGGTGTAGTGCAGAAAAATAATGTACATATTTAACAGGTGTAGTAAGGTTTAAAAGATCATAATAGCTGTGCTTGCGTGTATTAGATTCTCAGTGACATTAAGAGTGCTTTGAGTTGTTTGAGTATTTACGTGTGATATGTGTTTAATAAGCGTAAATACATATAGTGTTATTGTAGTTATGGTGCTGGCTAGTCTAATTTTCTTCAGCTCTTTTTAGAGCAAATCAAATTTTTATAAGAAGGAAAAGATTTCCTAACTTTCTGTCGTAATTTCTATGCTATTTTTATAAGTTGTAAATATTTTTTAATCTTTTTTTCCAGCAATTGAAAATAAAAATGAAGAAATGTAAGAAAAAAAATTTATCTGAAATTTACTATACGTAACATATTTTTTAAGTAATACATAATAGAAAAGAAAAACGAAATGTCAGTCTTCATGGTCTTTGTAGTTTGAAAACTTTTGACTTATTTATATTGACTATGTACAATAATTTTGCTTATATGTACCAAATAGATTTTAATTGAATTCTGTCAATTATATGTCGTAATAAAAAAAAAACAAGAAGTTGGATGTATTATTATGATTTCAGAGCATAATTTATCCATTACTTATCGATATTCTGAACATTTCGTTCTTCAAAAGAATCTTATCACAAAGTTATCACAACTGCTACATCTCTGCAACACATTTCCTTTTCATACCTACAAGTATAGCTTAAGATATCGGTTAAGCAAAAATTAGCGCTTCAAATGTTACCTTTACCTTAGCATTGCTCATAATTACACTCTGCATTATGCAGTAATTATTAGCAATTAACTAGTGGAAGGGGTGAATTTATGCAAATTTCGAAATGAACAAAACATTGTTGGATAGCCAGTGCAGGTAGTAATATGTACCTGGGAAGTATCAGTTTCAGTTTCATTACATAATTTAACAGTTAATTATAATTTAGCATTATTTATCATAATTTAACAACTTCACTGATCTAATTTCGTTTGATTATCCATAGTTATGAAAGTAATTATCTTTCAGTTGTGAAAAATTTCATATAAAATTATCAAAGCGATAATATTTTACTTTTGCTAAATTTCTGAATGTAACTGAACAGCATAAAAAATCTGTTCTAACTGAACCACATAAATTTACAAGGTGCAAATTTTAGCTTTGTGCAAAATTAAAAATTATGCTTGAACATTGCTAAATTAATCTGAAAAAATTCACGAGAAAGCCATGTTTATTGAAGTTACTGCAAAATATTAATTATAAGAGTAAATTTAAACTTTTTGAAATTATTCATAAATTTAAAAATTACTTACTTTGAAATGATGTGTAAAAATTAGCAAATTATTATTGCAGTAAGCATTTTCGGTTGTTGTGATTTTTGTATGCTGCGGTTTTGGAAGCATTTATTTTGAAGGATTTTTTAATTATGAACGTTTTTGATATTTCAATCCTTTCAATGCGTGCATGTGCCGCAGTATGTTTTACTTTTTATTCCTTCTTCTTATGAACTTCTATGATGTGATATGACGTCACATTTAAAACTATTATTATTCTCTGAAATTTTTCAACGAAAAAAAAATTGAAATTTTAATAGAAAGAGAAAATATGTGTTGTGGTGATTGGGAGTGTGTAAAGTTTGGTGACATTTTACAAGTTATTATATATATAATTAATGAGGGAAATTATTGATATGATATGATATGATATGATAATGATAAGTAGATAACGGCCCTAATTTCAACAATAAATGCAACAATCGTTCTTGCAAATGCAAAATATGAGGGAAGTATTTTTATGCCTGTAATTGGCCTCATCCTACTCATCCTTCTTGTCATTTGGACATTTATTGCTGTAGCAGATGTTTTTGCTGGATTGCACGAAAAATACATTTGGGTTATTTTGTTTAATTAATTAAATTAAATAACTAATATCAGTACTTTTTAAATTATCTTTTTTTTTCAATTAAAAAACTTTCTACAAATAACTTTTTGCTTACAGTCTATTGAATTATTAATTATTTGGCTCTTTTTTTTCTCATATATTTTTAAATTATATTTAAAATTAGTTCCATTTTAGAAAATAAAAATTAATTGCAATCAAAAGAAAACATTGATAACAATTGAAAAAAGGAAAAAAAATAAAATTAATAAAAAAAACTATTAATGCAAAGCTAATGATCGTTGTGACGTGATTTTTTACGTATTAAAATTTTGAATTGGGAAATTTTAAATTTTGAATTTTAAATTTTTAAAAATTTTAAATTTTTTTAATTTTAAAATGAGGAAAATAAGAGTGTTGATAATGATATCGGTAGGTATGATAAAGGGAAGAAATGCTGATAGTAAATCTTCCTAAACTTATTTCATTGTAAATTTTAGATGAGCAGATTGATGTGGTTTAGTGTTCCGTATGGCTTACTAACAGCTTATCTTGTCACATCAGCTTATCTTTGTGCTACATTATATCGAAGTTTAATTATTGTTAATATTTATTTATCGTTAATTTTTTTTTACTATAAAAAGTTAAATAATTGTTTACAGCAATTAGCTTAGCTCATTTTAAATTTTCGCTAAAATAATGTTTGAATTGTTCAGGCATTTGCATGGTTATCAGTGTGCAATATGATCACTGATGCATTTATGATTAATTGCCTATCAACCGATTTAGTGGTAATTCATACGTAAGGATAACTGGCAATTCAAACGTAAGGATAACTGGCATATGATACTATTATTATTATTCAAATAATTTTATGCAATCAAATTTGCTGTAGAAAAATATGTGAGTGAATAAATATGTGCGCTATTGTCGTACTTTTAACAAATCTTCGTGCCTAATTATAATCAAACCTTTTTGGTTATGTATGATCGATCCTGCAACACTTATATTTTGTCAGCAAAATATTAAAGTGCTCTTCTCGTACATTTTAATAGAATAATTTGTAAGTAAAGAAATTTTTTTAAAATATCTTCGAGTGAAATTTATTTTATTGTTCGCTATTCAGGGAAAGAATTGTTGATGATATTTTAAAGTTATAAAATTATCAAATTGTGATATCATTTTGTAAAAAAAAAAAAACCAAAAACGATTTCTTCCAACAAAACATGCGTATACGCAACTTTAACGTTATGAATCCTTCGCGTAGTTATTACATCTCTTTGATGTTTAAAGTTAGGTTCTCACGTTAACGTGTTGTAGTTTATACGTTGCTAGAAGGCATTCTCAACCAATTAACTATTATTATATATTTTTTGAATATTGTACGCTATTGCTAATAATTTCTAAAATTGTTGTAATAAATATGATAACAGTTATGGCAAAAAAAATCGCTTTGTTCATTACTGCATTTGAAATTTTTGTGAAAATATTTGAATATGAAAATTGAAATATTTAAATATTAGCTATGAAAGATATGAATGAGCTTCGGAAATAACTTTTATTTTTTCTTTCGCTTTCAATTTTCATAAATTTTACACCAACGACAATTTTCATTTTACAATCGACCGTTTTTAGATTGATAGAATTGCAGTAATAAAACTATGAGTGGCAAATGTGAAATGGAATAAGCCGGAATGGCTTCTTGAATTGACCACTCCAGCTAATCTCACATTAAAGACAATGAATTTCTGAAAGATGCCGGAGAGTATTTATAGTCAAATTGATTGCTCTCTTAATAATAATAATAACGGAAATAGGTATATGAAGAGTTTAAGTATGATTACTGAGGTATTTTTTCAGTGAAGGACTTTCATAGCTGGTTGGTTCTTTTTGTTGCTCTCGTGTCATCCTCATCGTCATCGTCATCGTCATCATTCATCATCCTCTTCAGGGTCAGAGTTCGACTTCTTTCATCAAAAGGAAAGCCAAACCTGAAACTTCCTTTCTTCCGCAGCACAATTTAATCAAATCTTATCTTCCAGAAGAAAGAGACAGTATGGCAGTTGACACGATGATCACTTATATCCTACCATTCCTCACCAATATTATCACATCAACACTGATTATTTTAACTTTCATACAATGCGCCGCCAAAAAAGCGTTAGTTACACAATACCACTTATTATCACTTATTTTAAATTAACTTTATCGGCAATTTTTTTTTGTTAAAAAATGCATTGAGTTTAGGGATAGCATTTAGATACTTGCCAATTTTTAAAATAAATTTGAACAATCCTTCATTTTGAATTAAATTTAAAGATTTCGCTTTTTATTATTTCTAAAATTTTGATTATTAAATCTTCAAATGTCTCTGAAATCTCTGAAATTGTGTTATTAAAATATTTATGAAATTAAATCAATACCTATGACATGAGGTGTCTCTGCCAGGTGATAGAATATACTTCCAGCTCTAACAGAATACTCAACTAATAGGGAAGATTGTGGGTCACTCCATCTCGTCAGTCTTTATATTTTAATTTTAATTAAATTGAAAAATTGTATATATCCTTAAGAGACTTTGAACCTTTTATTTTATCTTAGTTTTTTATCCATTGAACTATGAAAATATCCCTTTGTCCGCATATAATTTCACAATATTATTAGAAATGCATACACTACGAAAAATGACTTTTATAGAAATAAAAAATTTGCAGTAACCCATATTTTAGTGACAAGCCACCGGCACCAGCGGAAGGTGCTGCCGCTCCGGCAGCCGGTGGAGGGGCAGCAGCTGCCGCTCCTCCAGCAGCTGAAAAAGCTGGTGAAGAGAAGAAAGCGGAAGGTGAGAAGAAGAGCAAGAAATCGGAACCAGAAAAGAAGGAGGGTGAGGGTGCCGAGGGGGAGAAAAAGGCTGATGAAAAGAAGGAAAGCGAAGGTGAGAAGAAGGAAGAAGAGAAGAAGGAGGGGGAGGGCGAAAAGAAGGAGGAGGCCAAAGGGGGTGAGGAGAAAAAGGAGGAAAAGAAGGAGGGAGAGGTAAATTTCATTTTTTATTAAAAAAGAAAAGATGTTTAGATGAGAGAATTAAACACATTTCTTGAATTCAATTTATTCGGACCACATATTTCATTCGTACTTGAAACATTGAATTCTGAAGTTTAACCTCAAAAGTTACCCTTCAACATTTCGAAAACCAATAATTATATTTGCTGTATTACCTGAGATAATACATAGTTCAATTCTTATTGTTAAAACTGATAAATAACTGATCGAATCTGTTACCATTAGATCGAATATAAATTCAAATTTATATTTCACAGGAGGAGAAGGAAGAGAAAAAGGAGGGTTCCAAGAAGGAAGGTTCCAAGAAAGAAGGCTCCAAGAAGGAAGGCTCCAAGAAGGAAGGCTCCAAGAAGGAAGATTCAAAGAAGGAGGTAAGAAAATGTTAGCTTCTTAACTCTCCTGCTATCCATCCATTACAATTACATGTACAATTTAGGAAGAGAAGAAAAGTTCGAAGAAGGAAAGTTCCAAAAAAGAGGGTTCGAAGAAAGAGGTTAGCTTTAGCTTAAAATTTCTCTCCCTAATTCTAATTTCAATAATATACAGGTAAAATTCTAAGAAGATTCTTTCAGGAAGGTGAAGATGAAAAGAAGGAGGAGAAGAAGGGAGAGGAAAAAAAGGAGGAAAAGGAGGAGGAGAAGAAAGATGAGAAAAAAGAGGATGAGGAAAAGAAGGAGGAGTAAATGATGGAATGAGGGGGCGCAAAATGAACATCTCAACAAAATTGATCAAAAGTACAAAAGAGCCGATAAGCTGAATGACTGATTCCCTAAATTACCACTGTCTTCAATCCTACTAACATGATTTTCTCTTTCACTTACGTCACGAGTACTACTACTACCTTTGTACACAGAAATGAATAAATTATAAATTGCCTTTCAAAATGAACTAAAATGAAACATTCAAATATCGCATAGAACTCTTATCAGCGGAATGCAAGGATTCAACTGTCATTGTATTCTGAATTATCATTTATCAGTTATTGCATTCTTCTTCGGTTCAAATCTTTTACACATCCTAATCGGAAATGCTTACACTGTAATTGGAGTACCACTTAAAAAGGAAATCATTCATTGGAAAATAGTGAAATAAATAAATTTCGAAATTTATCCATCATAATTTTACCAATCTTGAAATTGAATTGATGAGATTTTCTAAAATGTTTAAAACTGAAAATATTTCCTTCATCGTCTCATCACTTACTTCTACAAGAAAGGGAAAGGGATAGTGCAGAGATTGTCTCTTAGATAATATATCTCCAATTAAAAAAATCATATTTGCAACATTTAATTGAATTTGAATTAATTTATTTTAATTTCATTTTTGGTTAGATTAAAATTAGGCTTAATTAAGCTTTACAATTGCACACAGCTAATTTGTTTTCATTTTTAATGCTTTAATTGAGTGTGCGTGTGTGTGTTTTTTTTTGCTTTGCAAAATATTATGCAAAATTCAAATTTTTAATTTTAACCTAAAACTATATAACAAGTGTGATACAATAGCATATGTGTTATTCTTATTTAAAAAAAACGGTGAAAAGCAGCAGATCATCAGGCCAATTAAATTATTGATTTTTTTTTCTAAATTAGTAATCAGGAAATAATTAATATCGGAAAACTGAAACTCAGCAGCAATAAAATGATATAATAATTTCGGATTAGCTTAGTCTAATATTATCTTTTAATTTGACGAATTAGCTATTATTTACAAGAATGTTGCTAATTTTTATGATTTAGCATATGCAAAATTTCTTTACTTTAAATTTTCAATCGTTGTGTTAATTATCATTCATTCATATTTTACCTTACTACTGCTACAGGTGACAGATAAAGCAAAGTGGAAAGAGTAAGAAGAAACGAAACCGAAAGATATTAGCTGTAATAATGGATGAATTAAAATTGATTGAATCACCGATATATTTGATATTGCATTTTGTATTAGTGCTATATGTTGCCGTAATCTATTCTAGCAATTGTTGCTCAAAAAAATCTCGTGCGGTCTGTTAAAATTAATTTAACAATTAAACATATTAAAATTTAACAGTTAAACATATTAAAATTAATTTAACAGTTAAACATACTATTTAGTTTACACAGTTATATTTGAATTTCTAATTACTCATAGCATTTATTTTATGTAGTGAGAATAGAGGTATGTTGTACTTAACAAAATTTGATAATGATAGTTGATTTAACAGTAAATATCGTTATCATTAATCGTTATCATCAAACAAGAATCATATTGCACTTCTTATATTATTGTTTTAAGCGTTACTTCACTACATTAAAAATATTAATTTATAAAATTTGCAGTTATTTACTCATTCAATTTTTTTTCAGAAGAAGAAAGGTGCAGGCGGTCAAAAAGAATCCTCAGGTGCAAAACAAGAAAAACGTGAGAAATTTTATAATTATTTTAATATTCACAAGACAATACGGTGTTCGATGATATGATAAGCATGCTTGATTAGTATTTGATAAGTTAAATGATAAACATACCGTGATATTGATTAGTGTTTGTTATAACTGAAGATTTAGAACTTGTTAGAGATGATATTTAAGTATCGGAATGATTAATAATACCAAATTCCGTTAGACAGGAAATTCAGAACGAACAATTAGATTACCTTAGTTGAAGGTAAGCATGAAATTTAGTTATCAAAGCTCATCTTAATTTGCTTATTCCATCAATCTTGAAAATAATGCTACGAGTATAGTAAATGAAAATAAATTCAACATATTATTAAAGCAGATCCTTCTGAATGACACATTGCAGAAGCGCAAGCGCCAGGATTTGCAGGTCAATTTAATCAGGTAAGTTTGTGGCTCATCAGACATCATTTCAACTAGCCCCTTTATTGTATCGTTTTCATCTGTTAATTGTTTTATTTCCTATTTTTCATCGATTAATAAATTGCTATTTATATTATCGATAGTGTGGTATGAGTAAGGTAAGCAGAAGTGAAATAAATAAATAGCAAAATTTGATAATGGTAATTTAAGGGTGCTGGCGGTGGTGGTTTTGGTGCTGGTGGTGCTGGTGCTGGTGCTGGTGCCGGCGCTGCTCCTCCTCCAGCGGAAGGGCCAAAACCACCTGGACAAGGAGGCATAGCCGGTAAGTCAATTTACATGCTTATAATAATTTTAATTTCAAAAAAGATTAGGTCTTTAATTTCAAAAAAGATTATTTTAATTTCAAAAAAAGATGAGGTCGAAGTTACAATTAAGAGACCAATGATAGTTCATATAAAATATTTTATTTGGACAATTACATTTTTTTTAAGACGCAAAAATAATTAACTTTTATGTTAATTTGTGAGTTCATTTTAGGAACATTTGACCCTAACTATCAGACATTAGCTGGTATAGGTGGCGAAGTATTTGGTGAAGATAAAAAGCAAGGCGGTGCTGGTGGTGGTGGTGGTGGTGGTGGTGGTGGCGGTGGTGGTGGTGGTGGTGGCGGAGGGCCACAGGCACCAGCAGGTGGTGGAATGGCTGGTATGTTTAATTGCTTGTGTATTTTAAACGAATCTTTGTTTTTGAAATGATTGGGATTTCAAGTGTTAAGATAAAACAATATCAACGGATAGTTTTCGAGAAATTTTTAGGAACCTACGACCCTAACTACCAAACGTTAGCTGGTGTTGGTGGCGAAATATTCGGTCAAGATAAAAAGGCAGCTGGAGGCGGTGGTGGTGGAGGTGGTGGTGGTGGTGGTGCCGGTCCTCAAAGTCCTATGAACAAAGAGGAAAAAGCTGGCACATTTGATCCTAATTATCAGGTACCTAATCTTATCATACGGTTCTTGAAAAGTGGAAAATGTATTTGAGATTTTAACTCTAACAGATTCATGTTAGAGTATTTCAGACCCTAGCTGGGATTGGTGGTGAAGTATTCGGTGCGGATAAAAAAAAAGATGGTGGTGGTGGTGGTGGTGGTGGTGATGGTGGACCGAAGGCACCTGATAATAAAGATGCTAAAGCAGGAACCTATGATCCCAATTATCAAACATTAGCTGGTGTTGGTGGTGAAGTATTTGGTCAAGATAAGAAGGCAGCTGAAGGAGGTGGCGGTGGCGCAGGACCAAAAGCTCCGGAAAATAAAGATGCTAAAGCCGGTACCTATGATCCTAACTATCAGGTATAAGATTTCTTCTCAATAAAAAAAGTATTTTAAATCACTTTACTGTTACTTTTATCCAATACTTTTATTTTCATATATAAATCATTTTTTATCAAAAAGAAAAACTGTTTCAAATTAATTTTCATTCATCGTTAATGAATTCTAATCATTTTATGATAAGGAAAATTTGACCAAAAATAACTCATCCCTCTTTCTGATATCATTCTTTTTACAGACTCTTGCTGGTGTTGGTGGTGAAATATTTGGTGCTGATAAAAAAGCCTGAGGCTATTTCCATGAATAGTAGCAATTCATTGATGAAGAAAACAGGCTAATTGTCGTCCCCATATTATTGTCATATTTGCAGTTGTATAAACAGAAAATTCACAAATAATTCTACAAAAGCTAATTGCCCCAATATATATGTGCTACAATTTGCATTTTTTAAAAACTTGGTCGATGCTTAATTAATCGGTCGATGCTTAATTAATTAATTTAAACTTGCTTAATTAATTTTAGACTGCTTTTTTCCGGCATTCTAGCAAAAAGTGACGTCACTAAATCATGGAATTGACTTTAACTACTAAATTTACTGCCAATTGATAGTTATACTAAAATGTGTGGTTTACTGACAATTAATATACTAAAATATGAATATTGCAATTATTTAGTGAACTTAATTAAAAGTATATTATTACCCTAAAAAATAAAGTTTATTGAAGAGAATAATTTTTTTCAAAAAAAACGATTTCTTTTGGAAGAGAAAACTTTGCTTACCTCAAATTACAACTTCTTTTCGATCCGTGAACTTTATTACTGTACAATTGAAAACAACGAAAAATTTTTCTATGCATTTACTCAAATTTCGCCAATCTTCAAAAAAAAATCTCAACACTATCAACAGGTGAAAAAAATTAAGAAAATTAAATTAAATAATCTAATCGAGTCAGTCAATTCCTATAAATGATTACTGTAGCAACGATTGCAAAAGCAGAATGCAATGCAACAACCACAGTAGGCGATTAAACCCTTTGTTTCTCACCTTCTTCAGGTATCCTTTCTTTTCTTCCCTCTTTTTTCTCTCTCTCCCTCTTTCTCTCTTCTCTTCAGCAAAGAAAAATGTCAAGAAGGAAAAATGTGAATTTTATTTCGAAACTCTCAATAGATGCTAAAATTCTTGAAAGAGAAGTAAAATAGCATATTTCATGAAAAATTCATCAATAATATGAATCATCAAAGATTAAGAGAGACAGTAGAATAATATAGTACATTGTTGGCGTAAACAAGTATCATTGAATTGAACCTGTCTGTTTGATACAACAACATTTGAGCGGAGCCTCATTAATGAAAAGGTATCCATCCTCATCGTTGGGTCGGCTTATCCCTATACTTTTCTACTTGGCATGCAAAAGCTTTCCATATATAACCTCTCGTTGAGAGTATTACTTTAATTTAGCTAGCTTGGCTTAGCAAATTAGAATGATGTGATGCATGCCTTTTTATCAAATGATAGTTTGTCTACCCTTCAACTCTTGGCCAATCTCCCAATTAGTCATTTTATCTTTGGCCAAATAACTAAATGCTGCTATATTCTATCATCTTTCAAGCATACTGTATCCTTCTTCCACTCCCATCATCCAATGCACTTTTTTAGATGCTCCGATTTTACTCCTCATGTTGCTTCATCATGAAGCCATCCTCATTGATGATATCGGGAAGGACCGGACGATCTGCCTGAATGTGAACACAAATTACAATGTTCATCATATTGCTGACCTTTTAGTTTAAGATAGTAAACTTAGATGATTCTGTTATTCTATTAAAATTTTAATTTTCTTTTTAATTATTAATCAAATTCTTTTCTTATCATACAACTCTGGTAAAGACCAGAAAGAGAATTTGATTGTAAAGAATAGAATTTATGAAAATCATAGCTAAAGACAGAGCCTAATGAAGAGAAGATGTGGTTCAAAGCAGTATGACGGACCCCTACCATGAGGTCATCCCATCATCAACACACCTTCATGACCCCTGCTGTACTCGACAACCTCTTACTATCGCGTCTTTTGCATTTGTGAAAAAAGCTATTGTTGAACATAATTACAAGTGCAAATTTACTACTACCATTCCTCTTCAATATTTCTTTCACACAACTTTGGGTACTGTATTTCCTCAGTGAAATTATAATTTTCCAATTATCGAATTTCTTTTGTGACAATGAGTGGTGCAAAATAGTAGAAATATTCTCTTTTAGCCAATACCGAACAACTTTTTCAAATACCTTCTAAACCATTGAATGCTATTCCTCCAATGCTTTAATTACCGTTGAGGAGTACCATAAATGGAAGGAGTGGTTTTGGTAGCAAAAGAATAGTTTTGCGGTAGGTCGTTTGCTAATATATCTAGAAAATTTACTTAATTCAACGTATGGACAAAGTCTCTCTATTAGTCTCTCTCTCTCTATTAGTGGTTATTTACAGCGTCATAAAAGTAAAAATATTAGGGTATATACCAGTAAAGAGTTTATTGATGCTGTTCAATTTGCCGATGTGTTAAGGATATGTTAGAAATTATTTTATGTTCCCTCGCCAGATGTACGCATCGTTTCGTTCCGTTCAGTGACAAAGTCTGTAGACTAATTTAATTTTCAGTTTACAGTAATGGAAGCTTATTAGATTCAAAATTATTTCTCTATTGAGAAAAATTGATAGTATTCTGATAGTATTGATAGTATTGATAGTAAAAATTGATAGTATTGATTTATATCAGTGTAAATGTTTTCGTAGTATTCTTTGATAGTATTTTTATCAGTAACTTTTCAATGCTTTCATTGATTATTGTTATTTACAACAACAACAACAACAATATTATTATTAATATTTTTGGAAATTTTGTACGGTTTACGTCTGTCTCACCTGCTATCCGTACGGATAGTGTCAAATTGTAATCCGTTCCGGTCACTATGATCATTAAAACAAGCTGCAACGCATATCATCCTCTTTTTCAAGTATCATCTGGCGAGTTGAACTGCTCATCCATCCATCTTTTCGCTCGTCTTATCTCAAATTTATCCTCAACAATAGCACTTCTAAGTGAAAGCAACCTCATCATCCTTTTAGCTTAAAAATTGTAAACATTCAAATTTTTCCACGGCAACAGTTAACTTTTGTAATAGCGGCAACTGCTTGATAATTTGCGGAGTGATAATTTTCCACTTCAAAGATAAGCGACAAATTGGAAAAGCTAAAATGTTGCAGCACTGACATAAATACAATTAAATATTAATTTTAGTAATAGTAAAAATACGTACGATGTGATGAGAGTTGGAAAACACTGAGCGCTATTATTATCATTTGTTTGGCGCAAAATTGTTGTTACATTTTACTTTCATAATCCTCTTTCGATCCTCACAAAGCCGTTGTACACTATCCTTCATGCATCTATCCTTTCCATAACAATTCAATTTTGTGCATCCTTTTTTTTTTCTTAAATCCGATTGAATTTCACTCGCAGATTTGTTCGAAAAAAAAAATGAACAAATTTTCTATTCCTTAAAAATGTGTTCGAAACTTTATTGTCCGGTTTACTGTAAGTGAAAATACCTTTCCATTGCTATTTCTGAAAATGTTTATTCTTTATTCTCTCTCATCGTTTTGATTTAAAAAAAAAATAATAAAAATCTACATAACAAAAAAAAATCCTATCAAATTTTTATCTAACGATGAATGATATTACAAATTAATGAAAGTTAAATGAATTAATAGATTTACTCATAAATGAAATAATTTATTTACAAAATTTCGAAAAATTTTTCTTAAATATTTACAAAAGAAAAAATTATTTTATTAAATTGTTAATTTTACGACGTATATTTTTTTTGTTGCTAAATTTTGTACACTTTTTCTTTTTAAATGCTTATCTGTTAATTTCCGGATGATATATTTATCATCATTAAATGATAACACTCAAACCGGATCATCACCTCCAATATCAACTGTTCCATCAACCTCAACTGCTCTATGCCAATTTGCAACAGCAGGTTAATCTCTTGAAAAGATAAAAAATGATGCCTTTTTTTTTAATTTCAAATTTCCAAAAATTAACAAAATACTTTTTAAAAGGAAATGAATTACTATGAAAACTTTTAGTTCTCCAGTTATATTTAATAGATAAGAATGTAATATAATATAAATTTCAATTAAATTAATCAATTCATCAATTCTATCTATCTGTCGTATATCAGTTTAATTGATAAAGTATAACAGGTTGCTGTGTGTCATGCATGATTCCCATAACCGATCAACACTTCCTTTTAATGAACGACCAAAGTTGGCATTATGAATGTCTACGTTGTTCGCAATGTCACTGCTCATTACATACCGCATCTACCTGTTTCTACAAAGATGGTGTGGTACTCTGTCGTGATGATTATATCAGGTAAGAAGAAGCTATCCTATTTTACTATCAATTTATCAAACTTATCATATCATACAAGTCTCATATTAATCTTTAACATTTTTAACAATTAATATATTTTGTTTATACGGAAGAAATTATTGTGTTTAAATAAAAATTTAAATATTTCCTGACTTATGTTGTCTTATTGTCTTAGTAAATTTTGATTATCTAAACGATTGATTTCTTTTTTTTTTCATTAAATAAGTGAAGTAGCAGTTAAAATTTTAGGATCATCGAATACTGTGTAGCAAATTAATAGATTTTTATTAATTTAATTATTTTTTTTAATATTTTATTCTTATTAAAAGAATATTAAAATAGTTATTTAATGATGGTAATAAAGTTTAAAATTTGTTAAATAATTTATAGTAAATATGGTAAACGTTGTGAGCGATGCAGGGCAGTGTTATGTGATGATGATATTGTTATGCGAGTTAATGAAGCAATTTTTCATTTGGAATGTTTCACGTGTGGCGTCTGTTCTACGCCACTTCGAGCGGGTCAATTATTTATGATGGGATGTAAGGGAACACTGTATTGTCATGGTGCTCATTCATCTTTAATTATTTTCATTTCGGTTTTTTTTTTAAATTTTATTACAAATTCTTGTTAATGCTTATTACTTAGCGTAGTTTGATGTTGATAATCGTTTAAGACAAAACTTGAAATAAGCATGGAATTAATTAATTAATTAATCATTAGCAGCTTCTTCTATGGTCGATGACTGTAGCAAATGTAGAATAGAAATATGAGTTGAATAAATAGATATTCTCTCTCTCCCTTTCTCTATCTATCTCTCTGTCACCAATGGACAAGCAAATAGTAACAATTTGTAAATTGTTAAAAAAAAGAAACTTTTTTCACAAAGATAAATTAACAAATGAAATTATGTTTTTCTTTATTACTAAATTTTTATTAAGTAATTTTTTATTTAAAATGTAAGCACAAATAAATGAATTAATTTAGAAAATTTGTTAGTTTTTGCTATTACTTCTAGTTGGAAATGAAATAAGAAGCAGCAGAGAAAGATCTTCCTCTTATGCTTAAAAAATATCACGTGTCTTAATTCAGTAAAGAAATGATATTCAGGTTTCAGTGCATTTTGGAGCAGTCAATCCCACTGATGATAGTTCGTTACAAATCACCGATTCATCGGAGATTTCGTTGGTACGTGGAAAAGGACGTTGTCGAAAGTGGAAGAAATCAAATGATGACGTTGAAAGTATTGCAGATAGTATTGGTTAGTAGTAAATGGTTTTCAATTGATTTTATCACTTATATAGGTAAATTCCTTCAAACTTCCCTTAGTTGCTTATGACAGGTAATTATTTACCGGTATGACGTAGAAGGTAAAGTGATAAGTGGAACAGTCACTTCACCGTTATAGCATTAATACTTGGGAATTTCAAACTAGTTTACAGTTATAATCATTAAAACTTACATTTCAAATTTGATTTATAGGGAAAGTAAAGCCTGAATAATACGATGTGTAATTATAATTAAAAATTTTTCATTATCAGTTATTTTTATTTGTATATTTTTACTACTTGAATTTTTTTACTACTATTTTTTTATTTGCTACTTGAATATTTAATATTTTTATTACTTGAATATTTAATTTAAATTATTAAAAATTTTTTTTTTCTACAACCTTCTTTAACTTCTTTCAATTCCACACTTCTTCTTTTTGATAAATACAACTGTGTGGATAAGACTGATATTTTCCTCTCAGTTATCATATCTTTGAAAGAAAGTAGAAGATGTGGAAGAGAAGAGGAAGAGATGAGCGTTCCAGCCTGTCATAGTAGTGTTATATGAGAATTTGAAAATATAAATTTTAGAAACGCAGTGGAAATTATTAAAGACATTATGTGAGTAAGAAAATTTACGTCTAACTACCGTATCTAAGCGCTAATTGGTGGGTATGCGGAAAACATAGGCTTTGTTGGATACACTCAAACAGCCGCTTTGTTCCTTGGATAGCAAAATGATTAGTAGCATAGCTTTTGACTGAACAGTAGACAAGGGTCTTGTATATTTCAATCATTTTAAGCAAACATTTATTTTCCAATACCGGCGGCAAGCCTCTAAAAACGCCCCCATTAGGGAAAATGATGAAGCACTGAATCACCGTATCCTTCAATCAGGTAAATCTAGTTAGTTACCAACAAAGTAAGTCAAAGAAACGGTTAGAATCAGCGATTCCTTCTTCAGAAGATTTATGTTTGATTTGTTGTATACATGCATGAGCTATCGCTGTTACGCTGTTGAAACGGCAATTATAACGCATAAAGTGAAATTCATGTATGCCTCCAATTGCACTAACGTACTTTTACTGCTCGGTGTACGTTTGAGTTTATGGATTAAAAATTGTGAATATTTGATAGTTTTCCTTTCATTTGGAGCATTTAATAAACAGCAGAACAATTTATAGATTGCGTTGAAGAAGAAAGTATAACGCATAAATCAAAACGGATGCGTACGAGCTTCAAGCATCATCAGCTAAGGACGATGAAAAGTTATTTCAATTTAAATCATAATCCGGACGCTAAAGACTTGAAACAATTGGCACAAAGAACTGGTCTTACCAAGAGAGTTTTACAGGTAATTTATTTTTTCAAATAAGATAGTCTATCAATATCAAATATTTATAAATATTACACGCTCTATAGTCTATAACTCTTTGAAAAACAAAAAAAAAGCTCTTTTTGGAGATTATACAACATTTCGTATTTCGAATAAGAAATTACAAGTATTATTGAATATTATTCAAATATTTCAGGTCTGGTTTCAAAATGCTAGAGCAAAATTTCGTCGTAATAGTATACAATGTCGTGAAGCTTCTAGCAACTCACCTCGTGTACCACCCCTTCCAAGTACTTCGTTTCATGAATCGGTATCTCTTTTTATTTTTTTTTTATTTTTCGATTTCTTCTTACAGTTTTCATTACAGTTATATATATATATATATATATTTCTTCTTACACTTTTTCTTTCTAATTTTCCGCTTCTTTAAACTCTTGCAGCATTTTACTATTTACTCTTACAGTGCCAGAATTTTCTCTATTTTAAAATATAAGAGATTTGAGGACAGTTAAATTCGATAAACTTTCTCTCATTCACATTGTAATTCATGGAATGGCAAAATTTTACAGTTTTTTTCTAGTCACTACCAACAGGATTAATGATTAAGGTTTAACTCTGAACCTGTATTGGGATCGTTGATAAATTCCAGATAACATGCGGCTTAGTAAGTGATTCTATGGAGGAATCGTGGCGAACGTCATTAAGTCCGGGAGAAGATAGTCAACGAGGTGAACGATCCGGTAGTTCAAACGATGTTAACGATTTAAATAACGGTAAAATTGAAATTGAAACAAGCGGTTGTACCAGTTTGCCTGAGACATCATTGGCTGAACATTTCGAGACGGATCCAATATTGATCTAAACATTCATGAAATAAAGCGCACATACGGTATTGATAACTTTATAAATTCCTTCAAATCTTTCAAAGCACTTTCATCATTAAAAGAAATAATCAGAAAAAGAAGAAAAATTGAATTAAGAGGTTCTCCCTTATATCTCTCACAAAAAAAGGGAAAAAGGTCCTAGCATACAACAACGTGTACCCAATAAAGTTTCTCTCAAAGTGTTAATTTTATAATGAAAAATTAAGTAATTGCAAAACACCAAGTAGGAGAGAGAATATCAAAATAAGGCGTTGCATGAAAGCGTAAGTGACATACAGAAACATCAAGTATACCTGCATGAATGTTTAAGAACGGAAAATTATAAGATGAAAGACTATTTTAGCTACACCTAATATAAGCAGTTTTCAATTGCCACTTCATGCACTGTCTATAAATAGAGCAAACATACTTTAGAAATACTATAAGTTAAATTTCAAATGAGAGATTCTCTAATTACTGTCCGTTATGTATCAGTTTTTCTAATATGCATCCTAGAGGTATTAGGCTTGAACTTAACTGACAAAATTTCAAAACATTAATTATTCACGGGTCTTTAAAAACTCATCCTATAAATTACTACAGTATCGAAAAATAATGCGTAATTTTTGATGGAATCTTCACACACTGGCTTTTCTTAAAAATTCTGAAGTTGAATAAAAATATAGTAATACAGTAGATGAAAAATGTGTGTTTATAATGTGAGCCGATAAAAGTTCCAAATCTTTAATAAATAAAGCTCATAAATTAAAACGGTACTTGAAAATAAAAAATGATGAGTTCCACTGGAACACACAACAACAACACTAAAAAGAAAGCGCTAACAAAATTAAATAATAAAACATTGATAGTTTTTGATAAGCGGAAATTAGGTGTCTCAAAGAAAAACGGCACAAAAATAACAAATCATTCTCTTAAGAAAGAATAACTTTAAAATGATTGAATTGCATCTAGCTGTAGTTTCAGTCATTAACACATTTCAATTTCCAAAATTTTTAATAAATATTTAATAATATCGAAATTTTTAATAATATCTTTCCTGCCTTATTAGTGATAGATTTTATTTAATGGCAGACTTCTAAAGCTTAAGCAAAATTCTGCAATGTTAAATAAACGGACTGTTTAAACCATTTTATTTCATTCAGAAGAATACTATTTTTCTTCTACTACAATGTTTGGTGGTGCTAACTACTTCAGCCAGGAAACGTTATATTTTTGAAAAGAATTTGAATTTTAATAAGTGACTTCAAAGAATGATGCAGTTTTTGAGCACTTTGTAGCTAAAACTAACTAGAACATCAAACCTACATTTAATTTTCCAACAAAAAATTGGAAATTATCAAGTTCAAAATTAGAGTCTAAAAAACGAAAATAAAAACAATAAATGACCAAAACTGCAAAACAAAACAAAAAAAAATGGCAAAATCAATACTGCCAATTTCCAAAAGCTCCTTGTGGTGTTCCAGTTCCAAAACCTCTGCCATAAGAAAAGTTGTTGGGTGGCCAAAAACTGAAATTTCATGTTATAATTACTAAAACCCAATAAACAACAGCACGATGATTAATAGAATAAAAATGAAATTTAACCACTGATACATGTTCGTGCTATATAAATAAAATACGAAAGGAACCAATTTTTAAACTTACCCTCCATTTTGGGAAGTGCCAACAGTAGCACCCCAATAGTCGGTACTAGTGATTCGAAAAGATGGTAGGAATGGAAAGGAATTTCCATATGGTTGATAAGTCTGACCTATCTGAGAAGTCTGATAAATACTGTTTTGATAAGCAATATGTCCTCTGTTCATGAAAGCATTTTGAGAATCATCATGATTGAAGCTAAAAATTATAATCAATGAATAATGAAGTTAATGGAAACATAATTCTTAATTCTTGTGTCCAGTGATAGATCATAAAGAGGACCAGAAAATAAGTGTCCTATTCTTTATCTTAAATTTTACTTGCTGACTGGCAAAATTAATACGAAGGTAGGCAAGGTTTGCAAAACTGTCGACTGAAGTAAATTTATAGAACAAACATACAGTAGATGATAGTTGCTATGACTGCACCATGGAAAATTCAATTCTCTCCCAAAATTTTGTACAGCAACTGCAGAAGCATTGGAATAAAATGAATTATTCTCAACATTTAAACGTTGGTCGCGCCCGTCGAAACATCTGAAAGCAACCACATGATATTGCTGCTGCAGTTTATCAGCACAGACAAAAAGCAGAAAAGTTAACTGGTTACTATGATATTTAATTACATTCTTACCCCAATTCCAACTTTTCAACACATGCATTACAAAAATATAAAATTGAAAGGAAACCCTCCATATGTCCTATCGCAGTGTTTGGAAGTGCTTTTGCAGCTCTCCTCAGTCATTTTCTTCAGCCAACCCGGCACTTCTTGATTAGATCCAACCAAAAGATCCATCAAATCATGACTGATATTCCGATTTCGATCGGTAAAGAATGAAGTTACCAATCCAGTGTTTCCAGCACGACCTGTACGGCCAATACGATGAACATAATTACCAATATCAGTGGGAAGATCGAAGTTGATCACATGCTTTATATTTGGAATATCAAGACCTCTGACTACAACCTAAATTTATATACATAACAGGATTTTATTCTCTTTTAAGCATTGCAACAACAGTGGCAAATGAATATATTTCTTGAATTGAATTTAATTTCACGTAAGCCTAAAAAGAAATCTTACAGCCGTTGCAACTAATATGTTTGTTTTTCCGGATTTGAACATTTCCAGATGACGTTCTCTTTCGTGTTGCTTAAGATCACCATGAATGGGAATAACATTATAGTTATTGAGCTGAAGATACTGGGCTAACTCATTTGCACTCCGTTTCGTCTCAACGAATACTAAAGTAAGTCCTCCATTCACTGAAATTTATGTAACTTAGTTAATTGTGATTGAACAGCCTATTTGCTGACGTTCCAGGTCTTGAAACTTAAAAAATGCAATGCTGAAGGTGACACCAGCCCCAGCAGTTTTAGGTAAGCAAAACACTATCAGAACACCAAAAGAACTGCCTCAATTGATGAGTAAATTGAAAATGAAATAAAATTTGAAGGACATACGTACCCAATCGCTCTTAAAAAGTGTAGAGAGCAGTATTTAGAGGAACAGTATTGCAGATTGACTCAACAGACTTATGGATTCATTATTATCTTGAAGACTTATGGATTTATTATCAAAGTTTACCAAGTTTTTCCTCAAATTACTGATCTTATGCGTAAATCAAAATCCCAAACAAATCTCAGAAAAAAAAAGTAAGCACTTCTCTAGCTGACAAATGTACACATAGAAAAAACTACCGTCAACACTCAGAAGCTCCACAAGCAAACTCTTCTTGTCACTATCTTCCACCCAAATAATTTTTTGCACAATATTTTCAGATGTTGAACCGATGCGTCCAACATTAAGAAATATATAATTTGGCATAAGAAAATCCTGTACCAATACCTCCATTTCTTTTGGAAATGTAGCAGAAAACATCGCAGTGACACGTTTACCCTGAAAAACCCCGCGTTATAAAATATTACTTTGCTAGATATATATGTTCTCGAAAATCAAAAATTCCTAAAAGTACTATGTGCACCGTACAGAAGTATCAAATCACATAAATTATTCGTAATAGTTGTTATAACGAACAGAATGTTCGAAGTTGGACCACTTTTTTTAAGCTTCATTATTCAATTAGAAAGCATATATTCCAGAAAAAGAATGAAATGGATAGAATGGTACACAAATGATGATAATAATGTAATAAAGTTAAACCTTTTCCGGCATCGAATAATATTGGACAATCTGTCGAATTTGAAATTCAAAACCCATATCAAGCATTCGATCTGCTTCATCGAGTACCAGAAACTTACAGTTATGGAGAGCAACAACATTCTGATTCATCAGATCTATCAAGCGTCCCGGTGTGGCAATAAGTATATGGCATCCGAACTACGAAATTAATGTAATTTCATGCTTAACCTTTGAAGTTTAAGTCTCATTTGAAACACTTTATCATAATGTTTCACCGACAACATACCATTAGTCTTTGCACCTGACTGCGATAGTTTTCACGACCACCATGAAGCACGGCAGCCACAACGTGTGTGCGACAAGCAAATTTCAAAGTTGTTTTATAAGTTTGCATAACCAACTCACGGGTTGGCAATAGTATTAAAGCAGCTGGAAACACCGTGTAACCACAAGTACTCATGAATTGTGGCTGCAAATAATTCAACAAGCAGATGAGACGAGAAAAACGAAACTCTTTAAAATTGAAGGGCAGGACGGGAAAAATTAAGAGCTCTGTTTTCTCTAATCGGTAGTTTTATTTCGCACCACCTTAGTATTAATCATTCCAAGAATATTAATCATCCCAAAGTTAATCTTTGGAAAAAATCATTATCGCACCTTGACAGATTATCTTAGCAAAATTTAGCTGGCTACAAAGACGAAAACTTCCTTAAGTTAAATCGAAAGCATGACAGAATAACAGAATAATTTAGTCTTGAACGGTAAAGGACAAGTTTATTACGCCTGTTTCGAACTTACTACCATCTTCACTGTATGCAACTCATTTCGAATGATGTGATGGATAAGCGGCACTAGAAAAGCTGCAGTTTTTCCTGAACCGGTTTGTGCACAAGTCATTAGGTCGCGATAGCTCAGTAAACTTGGAATAGAATATTTCTGAAAAAAGAGAACAATGTGAAAATGCTCAAAGTAATAAGTTTTCAAAAACATAAATGCGAAGTCTTTCAAGAAATAAACGGAAATTAAACATACCTGCACCGGCGTTGGCTTCGTATATCCTAATTTCTTGATATTTTCCTGAATACGTGGATGTAATTGTAGTTCATCGAACTAAAAATATTCGTCAAGAGTGAAATGAAAGATATAGGTAAGAAAGATATAGAAAGTAAGAAAATTGACAATACCACAATTTTGAAGTTAGCTTTGAAATTTCACCAACAAAATGTGGTCACTAGCTTTACCGGAAATAAAACATTACCATTGCGCACGGCCTCGGCACATCAATCCCTGTTGCTTTCACCGGTATTTCGTCATACTTATCGACATTAGTCTCACAATTAGCGCCAGAGGACACGTTGCTAGAAATAAGATTGGTAAAAAAGCGAGACCAATGAATGAAGAAGAATTCAGAATAATTTAGTTTCACTTTTCTTAGGTCATTCCTACAGTTTAAACTTAGCAAGAATAAAACTACAATTCAGTGAATTCGACATTTATAGCATGAAATTAACAGTAAGGTTGTGACAACGGAGATAATTATGGCACGTAAATTCATTATAAATAGTAAAATAGCAAGGAAAGTACAAATGGGAATTCAGCAAATAACAAGTACGAGGAATAAGCTTAAATATGATAGGTAGTAGAATTCAAAAATTAAAAACAGTTGACAAGGTCGGATAGTAACGCTATAAGTACCACTCTTGCAACCGCTAAAATAGAGATAATTTTCATTCCTAGAAGGTCACATAGTAGAACTGGAATATTCTAAGAATAAATATACAATAGTCACCACGTAACTTGATTCCAACGCGTTCTAGCTTCAGTACTACTAATCCAACTGCTGTAGTATTCAAATTTCATAACAATCAAAAATAGCAAGTTACCGTTCGTTAAGCTTATTTCGAGGTTTTCGTTGTGTTTGGATTTTAGCCGATGTTACGTCCATTATATTACCAGAAGTCGGAAATCTAAGAATGAAAAATGAATGAATACAGGAAGCGTAATTCTACTCTCAGCATAGCCTCATGACTTGTACTCTTAGCGTAGCCTCTTATTCTTTACTTCGAGAGATCTTTAAATGGCAAAAATGATTGGAACAAATAATTCATTCGACATATAATCCTTCTGCGGTTCACGTAACAAATTAATAAATGTAAACAGGTTGGGAAACGTTGCTGTTAGGCACAAAGTAAGTCAGCAGTGCATGTTGGGAAACGTTTTGACGTTGTACAGCAGCTCCATAATGGCTGAAACAGTACAACAGCGCTACAATAAGCTGAAATATTGAATTCAGTAAACAGGTATGAGCCGGAAAGTTGTAGAACTGAATATATTGTATTCAAAACATTGTAACAATGTAATATAAATACCGGAAAGAAACTGAGGTAGGCAAAAACTTGAAGAAACTAATAACATTCAGATAGTTTCTTGTAACTTCTAGACCTTTTTGACCGATTAAACCGACGTCTACTTCAGAAAGTAAGTGAAAGATCATAAAATTATACGTTGTAATTCAGCTTGTTACAAAATTTTAGACAATATGCTTAATTTCACGTAAAAGATAAAACGAAATCATCTGAAGACGTATGAGAAAAGAAAACTTAGAAGCTCTATATACCATCCATCCATCCCATGGATATCAAAATAATCATTTCTGTTGCAGCACTTCTCCATGTACCAATTTCGGTAAGCCATAAATTAGCAACAACTTACTTTTTGAATTTTGGAAAAGATTTAAATTAGAAAAGAAAAATATAAGCTAATACTCGTCACCACTGCACTGTATGCCGTCAATTGCATCACCGATAATTCTGCTTTAGTCCATGCAAAGAAATCCACGTAAATGTATGAGCAGTAATTTGTTGCCTATGATTATTACCTTTGTGCAAATTAAACGTTAAAGGTAAAACTTTTGTGGTGGGTGAGGAGAAGCTCTGGAAACTAATAAAAATTCTAAAAATTCAAAACAAATAATGGCAGCTCAGTAAAGAAGTAACGGCAAAATATCTGATTCAAGTAAACCCAGCCGCCAAAATTGTGGAACGGGAAAATTTAAGCTTTAAATAAGTGGCAAGTTTGGATGAAGAATGCTCAAAACTAAGTCAAATTAAGGTATTACAAGTGCCATAAAATATCATAGCAAGCATATTTTATTCACATATTAAGATACACAAATATGCTGGTGAGAGAAGTAAACAAAGCAAAACAATAAACTTGAGAAAAACATTAGTTTTTACAAAAATATTCAAACCAGCAAAAGTACAAATAATACAGAAACATATTAGAAATATAACAAAAGAATGCAAAATCTTATCCAACAATCAGGAAATTAATACTTTTGAACTGGAAGTAAAGGATAAGCAAATCTCGTCTGATCTAACTAAATATCTATAAAATCGGCAATCTCTGCAACTGAAGATAGTACTACTATTAAAACAATACCAGCCGGCAGACTTCAAATGAAGCAACTAGTGCCAAGGAACAATGAACTGAAAAGGCTTGATGATAACGTGGGTAAGGAATGCAAAAATAATCGGTGTTACTCTAATGTTCCCAACTTTTTGTCAATGCTTTTTGGTCTTTGACATTATTAGCATAGTTTAAAGAATGTGAGAGTTGCTTTGAAGGTTAGTTTAGATCCTTATTCTCTACCACAATTAAAGGTAAACTACAATCAGAAAACTTTGAAAATCACAGCTCAAGGAACTTGTCATTACTTTTACCATCAAAGCCATTACTTTTCAAAAACTTCCGCCGAATAGAACTTTCTTATTGAAGACTGCATTCCAATCTCAACGGCTAGATCAATTGGTTTCACGATGAATGGGATGGTACATAGTCCCAGTACTGTGGACGTCAATTTTTGTACTTTTAATGGCCACTTCGTTGACCTACAAATTATGGAAGTAGTTGCAATAACTTTAGCAGAAACAGACTCAAAGATTGCGTGCTATAATAATGAATTTTAATTCAAATAAAATGAACCCTTCCATTTAAGGAATAGTGTAACAAGGATCAGAAAGTCTTTTTAGCATTCGCGGTACATGCAAAATGTTATCATCACTAAATATCAGATTGTCGAATGAAAACTATTTGCATTTTCTGCGCCCAATCATCTGTTATTGGCAGTTAGATATCATTTCTATGTTTTTGTACAATACACTTTTTCAGAAACTGAAAATAATCAAACATAAATTTTTTGTAAAGATAACTAACGAGCGGAGCAAGTTGGTGGATAAATAACAAATGCGATTGATCATAAATCCTGGAATAACAACAGATGCCAAACTTTGCCAGACTAATGTATCAAAAGCTCGAATAGCAACAGCTCGATATCGTTCCTTGCTGTTCAGATAATGTAACTGAAAGTAAAATTTTTAAACGATGTTGTTATCAAATGATGACATATTATGATATTGTTCTGCTCAGTCTTCTGGTTATGAAATAGATTTATAGGAGGTTGGAGTATGTAGGAAGTTATACGAATAAACTAACCTGGTAAGTTTTTCGACTTTTGTCAGCTGTATCAGAAAAAACGTAACCCATTGCAACGACATATGATAATCGTACTGCATTTATTGGTACCCAAGCACGAAATGCTTCGCCAACTTCATTTGCATAGCCTGAACAAAGTTACACAGATATGAACGGTAAAATAAGTTTAAAAATCCATAGCTTACAATAAATATGTTAAATTTTTCCGACGTACTACAAAGAGCTTGCAAAATAAAAGACAAAACCATGAAATCTCAAAAATGAGTTTTAATTGATTGAAAACAAAAAGAAAAAAAATGCTATCTTCGGCGAAGCATGCTTTACCCAACTACCTGTAACATCTGTAATATATGTCAGAAAAACTAAAAAGTAGTAGTAAAGGTATATAGATCTTATAGGACTTACCAAGAAATCGTACTGCAGTATCACGATGGATGTCCACTTCACGCAAGTCCTCTTGAGTCTTCTCATAAATTGTTATGTTATTCTTCATTGATGCATTCTGAAATATTTCAGAAATTCCATCACATTAAAATGATTATACGGATAACATAGTAAGGACTTCAGATGTCCACAGCTTTGTGTAAATGATAGGATAGGATGATAATAACTGCAACTAATCCATGGTACCTCACAATATGTAGTACCTATGGATAAGTACTACAATGACACGGATAATAATTACTGATCCGATAATCAGTTAAACGATTTACAGAACAAAATAACGAAATGGTATTTTCATAAAGACAATTTGTTAACTTATTTTCGGCAAACCCATTCCTGATAAAAGCCTAAAGATTATGAAACACTGCATTCTGACATCATACTTATAACCTACCTCTGATAATATATATTAACATTAGCACATACCTGTACAAAATTTCTAATTATATATGCGCAACAATTATTACTGCTTAAATGATAACTGCTATTTATTGCCCATTCCCTACGCTAATATCTAACAATATCAGTATAATACCTAATGTGACTGATGTTCATATATATATATTCAAGTCTACGTTGAAACAATCTTTCTAATTAGCACCAAAACTCGTACTGTCGTAACGCATTGCTTATTGTAGGTGTTGTAAGGAAAACCGTTTAGATGTTAAAATTGTTTCTGTCAGATTTTACATACCAACTACTTTCTAGAAACCGATTCAAATTTAATATTTCTCACTCAACCACTCCAAAATATAGTCTGTCATTCAGCACGACTTAGTGGTAGAAGTAATATACAGGTATGTTTCCATTCATATAGGAAACATAGAACTCACATCAGTTATATATGAAACTGACGCAGTATATCAAAGGTAATGATAATAAATCATTATAAATTTTGTTTAAAATCATTTTGTTCCCTACAAATTTCATGATAAAATGTATATGAAAGTATACATATGTAGGCTATTACTTTAGCGTGTAAGTAAACTGATTAATGTAATAAGGATTGAAAACTAAAAATTACCACCCCATGATTAAGGAAGTATCGCTACAGCAATTTACAAATAACTACGATCAGTTGAAGGTAGAATTATCCCCTCCTTATTTCAAGTCATGCAATTGCTGAAAGCATAAATAAAGTGCACAAACAAAATGAATGTTGAAAAGAAACGATTTGTTGAATTGTGTTGTAATCCTTGAAAATATTTCCTCTCAAAGATTAATGCTGATCGCTGCAATCTTCGGATTGATGTAGCGCCTTCACTAATGTATCTTTATACATCTTTCAGAACATATATTTATGCTTAAACTGAAAAACAAATGACAAAATAAATTTTGCAAAAATCCATCTGAATCACGAAGGCATTTACAAACAACCAAACAGGTTTAAAGTTAAAACGGAATTAAATTTGGAACGGATCGCAAGAGGTTAATTTCATAAAGTATGAAAAAATTGATTTGTCAACAGGATTCAGCTACCCATAAATAAATGCAGATGTCGGTAATTATCTATAATTTTGAATACTTCAAGTAGGGATCTTCTTCAACTTTCCTTTCTTTTCTCTCCTTCGCATGGTCAAATTTAGCTTCTGCTGGAAATTCAACGAACTCGAGCACCCCTCGTCGTATAGCATTTACCAAAATATCAACGTTCATAATTATGGCAGGTCTTACGTGGACAATAAAGAAGATAATTTGCACAAAACAAGATCAAAAACAATTGCAAAAGTAGAGAACAGTTAATACAAAACACTAATTTGCAAAAAACAAAAAACAAACTCGAAACTGGTTGTAAAAGATACTACATGACAGTTAAGATAAAACTCTGTCAAGTGATGAAATATGTTTCAAAATGAGAATAACTCAGCAAAAAGGATAAAAACACTGGCTTCGAATGGCCTGTTCAAAATGTGCTTGTACCATATTAACACCGGGTGTAGTGTAGATGAAAGTCCCGAGGTATTCTTCTAAGAAAATAAGTCAAAAGAAATATGAGAAAATTAGGGAAATGAGGTAATTAAAATTAAAATAAGTTTTACACTAGAAAGGGAATTTGTACTTTTCCTCTTTTGTTATATCAATAATTGATTAAAGAATAAAATATTCGTTCCTTGTATGAGAAATATGAGAAAATTAATACGAGGATTTCAGCAATATAGATTCAAGTTTTACACATAATTCCTGTACAATAAATTCAACCTGAGTTCCACTTCAAATTTGAGAAACATTCATAAACTTCCCAAGTGCTTACAAAACAGGTTCAACTTAAGCTTTCACAATTGCTTCTAAAAAAAGAAAATAAGAAAATGAAACAGAGATCGAAAAATCGAAAAAAAACCGATTAATAGGAATTCTACAAAATAATCTAAACCCAAAATAAAACAATGACATATCTAAATAGCTACACTGCACAATTGGAAAAGAGAAAAATGAAAACCTACCGAACTGCTCCAATTATTTCTTTAAATTCTTCATTCATTATTTTTCCCAATAATTGGCTAAATATATCAACGCAATATTCATAATAATATTCTGATTCTACCCAAGATAGATCCAGTCCTTTTAACCTCACTCCTGTTTCCTCACTAGTTATATATATATATATATATAAGATAGTACACCATTGTTAGCTCAATACATCCTTACTTCATAAAGACAGTTTGCTACAGTTCGTATCATAAGATGAAAATACTAAACGCTATCATCAATAAACTTCTTTCATCCATCTTCAGCCCTGAATCCTTTCTTTGAGCATATTTCATATAGATTTTCAAAAACTAATTTGTTTTCTTTATCCAACTATTTGCAATCTTTCCCGCTTCACGTAGACCACTCACACAAGCACCAGTCATCGTTTGTGGGAAAAAACGATTTGTTCCCTGCAAATTGCTTTTCAGTCAAATAGCCGGATGAAGAGAAAGAATAAATTTCAGTAAAAAACTGGTAGGAATAGTTAAAACAAAGTATAACGAATGAGAAAGAAACTGAAGGATTAAACACTTTTGTTCATATTCTCTAGATGCTTATTATGCATTCGCAGAAAAGGACGTGAATTAAGAGTAATAACTCGATTTCTTCTATTAATTAGTATCATTTCATGCCCAAACAATTAAAAAAGATATACTTCTCCAGCGAAGAACAGCTTTCCATCCACATCTTCCGCCAACCTGTCGTAATCATCCCCACTACCACCCACTCGGACATAAGTATACGACATACCGATATGACGATCTCGGCCCCAATGCGTCACAACATAACCTTCTGGATCTGGGATATTCTAAAATTCCAAAAGAACGCAATTGCAAGAGCCTGATAAGAACAATGGCAAAATTAGTACCTGTCACTTAAATACGTATACTGTTTAATAAACAAACAATTATGTACTAACTTCCCATTTCATAAGTCTGTATCCGAGATTTACAAGAAGTACTTCTAAATCATTATAATGGAAATGAGATGTACTGCTTTGAAAACTGCTAAAAATTAGGGCAGCTTATTTATTTTTTGAATAAAGAAACCAAACCTCCTGTGGAAACATATCCCGCAGAGTATCCACAAAAATGTCCACTACTTCCACATCACTTTTTTCATTTACAAGATTCACCGAGTCACCGCATACATAGGACATCAGAACATAGTGATGATTCTTACTCCCCTAAAAGAATTATAGCTGTATCCGGCGTTTTTATGACTACAAGAACTAGTTTCAATTACAAAGTTAAACAAGTTCCCAATTCAGAATTTTGGATCAAGTCAAAACTTGACACCGGCCTTGCACTCCTCGCTAATTTATTCTAATGGAATTTCTCTTTAAAATCTTAAAAAAACATAGAAATAACGGCAATACGCAACACTTACACGAGTTGAAAAATCGTAGAACATATTGAAAAGTCCTCTTTCATCGGCACTTTTTGGTACATGACCAAAGTAATCCAGTGTCCCATCACTTTTCAGGATAGACAACCAGAAACGTCGCGAAAACTTTACGGCCACCTGAAATTGTTGCATAATTGTTTGGAGAAATAAAAATCGAGTAAAACACTCAATATCAGAATCCAAAAGTATTAAAATTTACATAATTAGGAAACTATTACACCATACGAAATCAGTATAAAAGAAGAAGTATGGTTATTTTACAATCCAAGATTTTGCAATGAGTCAATAAATAGTTCAATCAAAAAGGTGGAAGGTAACCATTAAAAAAAGACATAACTAGGGCTACACATATTAAGTTTTCAATCTCTTTATTTTAAAAGTATTTTTTTTAACAAATAGATTTCAAACCTTTTCTATGAGGCCCGCACCCAAATTCTTTAGAGCTGCTGTTTTTGCTGGCGGCAAAGCAGGAACAAATGTGATTAATTCTTTTTGCAGTACAGCTAATGGAGTTGTCACCAAAACCTGAAATAAAGAAATACTTGTTCAACAACACATCATTGTTCTCATGTTCCTTGCCATTAAATGGGCCGAGTAAAAAAAAGGTATCTGAGAATGGCATTTCAAAACAAGAGTAATACAATAGGAAGTCGGGTCTTGTTCCTAATGGAAAAAAGAACTTGTTCTATTCCATAAACAAAAACAGCAAAAATACATTCAAATTATTAAATTCAGCTATCACTAAAAGCGGAAAATTTTGAGACATATAATTTTATCAAGTGTTAAGTGAAATCAAAAGCTTAAAGAGAATCTAAAACTGAAACAAAAATTGGAAGAAACCTTATCACATGAATACTTCCTTCCATTACTGCATTTAACGAGAATTTTCTTTCGCCCAAGCCACTCAATTCTTGAGACCTAAACAAATTTCAAAACTCTTTGAGGACTAATGTGGCCTTTATAGAAAAAGGCCTTTATTATAATGTGTAGCTTTAAATTGCTTGTCCATTAACTAAAAATTATTGATGATAAAGCGGGAACAAACATGCTCTATCAAACTCTCTCAACCATTCCGCAGTGACGAATTCAAGCATCTCAAACATTTTGACGCAGTTTAATTTTTTATAACTAATAAATATAAATTTACGTACAAGGTTTAGTGGTTTTAACCATCTTGACAATAATTATAAGTTAAACAACAGGAAAGCCAAACCTCATGATTACATCGAATATCGGTACCTTCTGCCAATCGACGCATTAGTTCCGAAGTACCGTCAGTTAGTAAAGCATGAACACCAGCAAATTGTGCTACTGCTTCATTTTGATCCCAATTACGAGCCGAAACACCATCCAACTTCGAACCACACGAAAATTCCACGTTACCTATCTGCCACTGTAGCATGCGTTCTTCTTCCTGATTAGTCAGAATGTTAAATATGAACCCGTGATCATTTTCCCACCTTTTTCAAATTTTGATATATTTTTTAGTTGAAATCTAAATCTAAACGAAAAACACTCCACTCCCACCGCTGTTGCAAAAGCTTCATTTGAGAAACACAATGAGCATTTTAGTTGTTGCAAAAGTCGGACTCCAGCCAGCCGGATTCGAACCAGCGACCTAAGGATCACTACGCTGCACTCTACAGTCCTCCGCTCTACCAACTGAGCTATGGCTGGGCACGACTCAACACCTCTCTAACTAACTGATTTTCACGAGTTTCAGTTTGCATTATGAAATGAAAAGCATTACTCGCTGAGTTTGCAAATGGGGCAAATGCTACAAATCTTTAACACATCGGAATGCATGAGTACAGAGAACTTAGATAAGCAAAAATTTCAATAATTTATGAATACTTTGTGGAAATGATGTGAAATAAGTAAATCGGACGGCAGGCCAAAATAGAACAACTGATTTTAACAATCAAAAGTCTTCGCATGTTTTGAAAAAAATACAAATTGAAAAGAAAAACTGACAAAACAAGTAGCTTTCTACAGCATAACAAAAGAAAGAAATTAAAATCCGAATTCGCAAAAAATTGAGTACTAAAACTCGTGTTACAGTTCTATTCCATTTTCCTTGAAAAATTTGAATTAAAGACCAATAACGAAAAGAACAACTTGATAACAAGAGAATCAAAAAAAAATGCACCAACCTCAGTCCATCTCAATCCTGTTGTTCTTAGGAATGCATTATGCAAGCTCATTATACGATCTGAAAATCAGAAAAGATTATCATGAGAATGGAAAACGAATTTCATTTCATAACTACATGAAAATGTTACGATACTCAATAAAAAAATATCTTAGCCTTCAGAACCACTTGTCTTTGTATCAGATGTAACGCTAATCGAATCAAAAAATTAGCACAAAGCACATAAAGTGAACTTCACGAATATGATAGAAAATATGATAGAAAATTACCATATAGACTTTCATCCCCAACTTTTACATTCCGTTTCCAGTCAGCCAAACAATCCAGTAAACAGTTAAAATGTTCATCGACAACTCGATCACAAATACTCGATGCCCGTTTTCCAGTTCCTGCATCCAATAATGGACATTCGTCTTTCACCGCGCGATAAACGACACCTATCTGAAATTTTTATGCCGAGACATATTTTCGTACTCACTGACATCTATTACCATTTTCCGATCAGCACAGCACTTCATTTCTTTTTTTTTCATTCTCTATAAAGCTAACGAAAGCGTAGTACGTTTTTCGTCAAGATTCAATATTTCAAAACAGATTGTGATGCTTCCTGTCAAATCCATCATTTAATGAAAATACATCCGAAAATTTCAGTAAAACTGTATGCTGCACAATTTTGCCGGGACCTGTTTAGGAAACTAGTATTTATAATATCAAAAAATTAATTTCATTCAGTATGAATAAAATTCCAGGATTTTCTATTTTTCAGAATTTGGAGAAGGAAAAAATATAAACAAACCTGTTCGCACATTAAGACAATTGGGTTGTTAATAATTCCAGTGATAAGTTGCGCACCACTGCCAACTGCAACGCCTAATGACCAGTCGTCCTGCAATTATTGTTTTTTTCCCATTTGAAAGCGGCAAGAGGGACTACATTTAGAAATTAACTTGGCAACAGTTCAATCTTATCGGAAAATATTCCATAAAATTCATACATAAAGCGTTTACAGCAGATTCATAGGAACTATTCTTTTACAGTCCCTCGAAGAAGCACACGAAGTTGCTTAATTGCTTAATAAAATTTATTGTTAGTAAGGCTACCACAAATAAACTTTAAAACGTAATATCTGAAATGCTTGAAAGCCTCAAATTTCGTGCTTCAAGGGGGAGAATCATTTCAGTTTTGCAAACTTGATAAAATATAAAAGAAATTCAATCCAGGAATACAAACTCGTGGGTAAATATGAATAAAAACAACAAACCAGTAGTCGTCCGCCCAATTTTCCCTTTGCTTCTAGAACCTTTACTCGAGCACCAAATGAACGAAGCTGTCGAGCCGCAGTTAAACCACTAATCCCAGCTCCAACAATCACCACTTCCATGTCCTAAAAAATCTTAACATGGATCTCGAAAGATGGCATCATCAAAAACTACTTCGAATGATTACGGAAAATTTGGTATTACTAATATCATGCCCTCCTGATAACTTAAACAACTTACACTGTATTTTGATGTAAACATTGAAGTTTTCGGGAAATTCAACACACCGTAATTGATAAGGGATTTGAGGCTAAGGAAACTGATGACTCGATTTAATTCATTAATATACCAAACCCGTGCGAGACCACGACAAATAAGGTACGGAATGCAGCATTCTACAGTTAAATATTGCTAAAAAAACCAAATTTTTGAAGCTTCAGAGAATTAAATACAAAAAAAGAGTTATGCATATTTGAAGTAATATGTACAATTTGTAATGCATATGGTAGAGCATTTTGAATTTCATGGATTAAAATTCTTTAAAATTTGAAGAGATAGATTTTGTAAGACTCACAAATGGATTGAGATTCCATAAAGCAATGACAAGATTTCGCATAGCCAAATAAGCAACTGGTTCAGTAGCATATTCTGGAAAGCTGTGTAATTCATCATATTCCATAACATCCGGTCGCAAGCAAAATGCCATCGATTGTTCATGTGGAATATTGAATGGGCGCATAAAGCCTCGTACTGCGTCTTCTCGCAAATTACAAAGTTAGTTAAAGAAATTATTATTATGAAAAATCATAAAAAGTTCATCAGAGGAAACCGGTAATGTAATGTAATGTAATGGCAATGGATGTACAAAAATACTAAAGTTTTTGATGAATCATATAATAAAATTGTAAACAGCATTAATTATTGTTCGCGGAAAGTGATAATCATAAGACCCTGATAAAACAAATAACAGCCTTAGCCAATCTCATAAAAGAATAGAACTCTTTGCAGTAAGCTGCTGAATTTTTTTCATAGAAACGATTTACTGGAATTAAAACCAAGAGACCTCACATTTACGTATAGCAGCTCAATAGAATAACTATCTAATAAAAAATTCTACCACCCAAAATTAATCTTTTAATTCCTTCTCATAAAATTTCTACCTAAAATTTAAAACAAGATGCAAAAGAATTACCACTTCCGTGTTCAAATATTTCATTAGTAGGACTGATTCCCACTTCATCATAGTAATATTCATGTCGTAAAAACGGAGCTGCAGGTGAATTGTGCAATAAAGGTGGAATGTTGACTGATTTTATCCATAACGTTTCAGAAGCACCTCGGACACACTGGAAAGTTACTTTATTAAATAAAGAATTGAAATTTTCCTAACAATTTAAAAGCAATCACCAAATGAGTGACATTAAATTAGAAAAATAATGAATTACACCAAGCTCCAAAGAGCCAAAACAAACCTCGTCTTCCTTAACATCACATGGGTCATTGCTATCTTCATCCGCTTCGGTTTGACTACTACAAACAAATCTCTCGACATCCTCACGGTTTATGCTCCTCACAGAAGTTGGCAGATGTCTGAAAAAAATTCGGCGGACCTATAAATTTCTAGCCAAAATGAATTTAATTTAGTACTGAACTTTAACTTTACCTCTATTTTAACAAAAATTCTCCACAGTCCTTAAAATACATTCTCTTCATAAGCAAAAAAAATTTCCTTTTTTCAGTAAATTGTTCTGGAATCGCCAAAGCAAAGATAAAATTTTTTAAAAATTCTTGTAAGAAGTCACCTAAACTTGTTGCAAAGTTTGCACTGCAACCAGAATGGAAGTAATTGGTCTTGAATGTACAGTCGTACACATGGGGTGCAACGGCTTTCAGACGCCCATTTTCCTTTCCACTCATTAAAACGATCATTGCCTGATCGACCGCTAAATTTATTCCAATGAATTGTTTACAAATTATGCTCAATAAAAACAAAAAAAAAACTTAAAGCTATGATAGGGTAATTGAGGCAGTACTAAATTAGAACTTACGGTTTCCATATTTCATCGTAACATGCACAGCAAACATGCTCGCCCTTCGAAATATGATGAAAACTTTTGTAATTTCCATCTGCATGATGCATGTTTCCATCATTTTCACGTCCATAGCACCTGAAATATGTCAAAATTATAAAAAGAGGGCGTGGTCGAAAAAATCAAGTACAATAAAAAAAACATTTTTTTTAGTTTTGAGAATTTTTTGACGAACCACTAATTTAAAATTATTGGAAATTTTCGAAAATCGTAATTATTAACATCAATATACGGAACTGACTTAAACTGAGATAAATGCTAGAAGCAGAAGCATTTAATAAAACCGTAGGCTATTCATTAAACAATAAAAGTTTCCTGAAAAAAGTGTAGTTAACCTTTTCTGTCTGACTTATTCACCAATCAAAGTGCCAAACTCCAAATGAAATAAAACGAAATTAGCTTACATAGATGAAATATGCAAAGCACACTTTTTCGAATGACTACAGTCATTACGTTCACAAGAGCCCTCTCTCGATTCATTCGATTCTGAACCATTCTTTAAAATAAAAATAAAAACCGTGACATTATATTAAATGACTCTATTAATCAAAAAAACTGTCAATTCTAATACCAAATTGTGATATCAAGGATGTTTCAGTTCATCACTACATTTTAGAAATAATTCGTAGCTGCGTAAACTAAGATCATCTATCATTTAGCTTTCATAACCTTAGGGCAGTTAAAAAAGAATTACTTATGTTAGCAAAATAAACATTACTTCCTATTTTCAATAAAGAATTTACTTCAACAATTCCACGATCGACAGAGCTTTTTAGGTCCAGCTTCAGTCGTTTCTTGGCAACTTCTGCTGATTCACGATGATGACGCACGCGTTTCGAATCATTACTTCCTTCTTCATCTTCCACCTCCACTTCTTCCTGCTCGTTCTTCAAATTCAAGCAAAGCAAATAAATATCTTTGTGATTCATTCAATTTTTTCTTGCTAGCAAGTCTTCCACACATAATCTCTTCTCACAAGTCTAAAGCACCCTTTCAAGTGGAATCGGATAAATTAAAACCTAAGGCTATGTAATGTAATTATAAGAACTTCCAGGTAATATCAATGCTTTTTCCATGATGAAATCGATAATTTCATAAAGAAACTAAACTCGATTCAGCTTGTACATAGCTGACTGTTAACAGCAATTACTCCTCACCTTATTAGTAGACTCAGTGTACCCATTTTCCGCAGCGTTACCACCCTTCTGATCTTTCTGATTATGAATTGAAGCAGAAATCGTAGATCTTTTCCTAAACAACTGATAAGAAATTAAATAAAGCAGTAGGTTTTATAGTGTACCAACTGTTTCATGTAAACGGCGGCCGTCTTGATTGCTTTAGTATAGACCCTTGAGAAGACTACAATTCTTACTCGCTAACTTTTATTCTGCCTGTTTATAAGCCAAGGAAGAAGTGAATTCAGGTCACAAAAGTATGAGATAAAAGTGAAGAGAAAGAATTTCACTTTACCTTATCGATGAACGCATAGCGAACAGTTGCTGACTGTGCCCGTGCACCTATAAGACATTTAAAGAACAAAACAGAAAGCATATAATGAACGCCACCAACCATCACAGATAAACAAAAGCCTTCCACTTCAAACACTACAGAGCTTAACCGTCATTCCAACTATAGTATGTTCGGATGGTAAGTCGAACACCAAAGAAACTCAACATACGTGATACTTCATACTATAATTTAGAGGTCTTTTCAACCAATAGGTGAGAATGTCTCCATGAGAAAGAATCATAAAGAGGAAGGTCAACGATGACAAAGGTAACAGATGGAGAGAGAGAGACAAACCTCAAATCACAGACACGCAAAGACCTTAACGAAGTGTATGATATTTGGAAGGATTCAATTTAAAATTCTAAAAAGCCAAAGGAAATGTAACCTTCCCTCAAGTCACAACAACCTTCTCAACAATCGAAACGTGTCGATACACAGTGAGA